>QANY01013576.1:956414-1138007 GCA_003255025.1 Datisca glomerata
CGCTGCTAAAAGTCTTTTAAATCCACATTTACTTCCCAACCCGCAACTTACAGCTCTCTTCTCTCTCAAAACCCTAAGGGAGATTTACAGCGATTTCGAGCTCCTCCACCTACCTTTGTCGATCAGTCGTAGCCGAGCTCCTCCGAAGGAGTCCTCTCCCTCTCTCCCTCCCTCCCTCTCTCTCTGAGCCCTAGCTCGCGGCGCCTGAAAGGTCAAGCTCGCTACCGGAGCTTCCATGGATAGGTTATGCTACTTCAATGTCTACGCCCTAGTTGTCTCTCCGGACCACAAAGATGAGGTTCATAAACTTTTAATCGTTTTGGATATGTTCTATTTGAATAAAGTATAAGATTTTTTTCTGTTCTTATTAGCCAAGAAACTCAAAAATTAAAATCGGAAGTTTACTTTTTATAACCATGGTTGTTATTTGATAACTTTAGCGTTCGATGTAAATTAACATACAACTCTAAAAGTTTTGCTACTTTTGTTATCAATTTTTTCTTTTGGATCTTGAAAGGAATCAGTGAAGTTAAGGAACAGCGAGAGTTTGGTGAATTTAGTGTCCTGTATATTATTTATTGCTTACTTAGTGATCTTTTATATCTTACAATAGCTACTGAATAAAGAACTAGGAAAGATCTATCCCATAGTCAATTGTTTGCTGGTGAATTTTAATTTGCTAGAAATTACCGTTGTTAGAACCAGTATGTTATGGACATATTTGTTTTGCTTCAAACAAGAATATCTTCATGGTTTTAAGTTTTTAGTTGAAGCATCTGAATTAAGATGTGTTGAGAGAATTTTTCTTTTTTTGCTTTACTTGTATACACGAATTTGGAACTTTTTTAGGATAGATGTATAACAGATAAATATTTATCTCATTTCCAAAAAACGTAATTCAATCAATCAAAGGTACTGTTGAGCCTATGCATGATGGCTGGTTATTTGATATTATATCGCAGAAAACTTTTATATGCTGAGCCAACTTATTACTTGATTGTTAATTTATATTTCTATAATATGATGCCTAAGTACAATAGACATTTATTTAGTTTCCAGTAATTTTGACTACTTAAGGTTTTGCCATGATCTAATTGGTAAATGATCAGTATTTATTATACTCGTTTTTCAGATTCAATACTATCTAAAGAGACAATTAAGAAGATTTTGACCGGTATTCTTCTCTTGTCCTTTAACTCAGTATGATAAATCTCATTTCTGCCTTTAGAATTGCTTGCTTATATTTTTGTTCTTATCATATTCAAATGGTTCTCTCTTCCTCTCTGTCTCTTTTCACTCTCAATTTATCATGTTCCAGTGCTGTATCAAACCATGCATCATAGCATGGGTTTTGCAGAAGGGATATATTGCTATTTGGTATTTCTTCTTCAGTTCCTTTAATACTCCCTTCTTCAGGTACCCTTAATTTGAATGTTTATAATATAGAGTGTGTTAACTCTTTTGAGTATATTTATATCAATTGAAGGTTATTGAATGATGAATATATGTTATTTTTATACAAATATACAGTACATGAAATGAGTGTTGTAAGTTACTTCTCAATCTTGCTAAATAACCCAATTTTTTTAAATGTGTGAACATTAGCGGCGGTTTTAAAATGCCGCTATATTTTGTTTTATATGTTTTTACATTTACCAGAGGTTTATAATCACCGGTATAAGTAAGAAAAAACCGTAATTATTTGTCAGGATTTAGCGGCAGTCTTCAAGCGGTTAAGAAAACTGTTTTGCAGCGGTTGTCGAACCGCCGCATAAGTTTTTGCCGGCTGTTAAAACCGTCGTTATAACCTTTTAAAACCACTGTAATAGCTGATTTTTTTTGTAGTGCCTCCTATTGAGGATCCCAAAAAGAGGGGTTATGTTTGTGAAATAGTGACCGTTCGTATAAAAATAGACGGTTACGATCACCTCAGCACGTGTACCGAGATGACAATATAATTTTTAATTTTATTTTTTCTGTTTTTTCTTAGATTAAATCTAGACTGTCCATTATTGAAATGGATGGCCTATATTCAATAGCATTCTCTCCTGTTTCATGGAACATGAGAGAATCTTAATCCATTTTTAACCCGTAAATAAAAAGCTTTTTGATATAACAAGTAATTTTTTATACAAGAAATATTAAGGAGGTGTAAAGTTCACAATTACAAAAAAATAAATACTCTAACAATAAGAGAAACAATATAACAAGGAAAATTATGAACACCAGGACTCTTCTCACTCTTAATTAATATTGCGCTCCTCAAAACTTAACATATTTACCTTAATGTCTTCAGCAAAATTCATAAATGTCCAGTCATTATATGCCTTGTATTGATCTAGGGACATTGCAGTTGGTAGGTGGACCAGTATCCACTCATGTGGCGGATGCTAAATCACAGTCAAAACCTTAGCCCAAATGTTTGAACTGAATAAGAAAAATAAAGTTATGTTTTAACTACTAGACATAACTTTTAGTTCAACAATAAGTATTTGTACCTACATTAAAATCAATCTCAACATTGAATGGTTCAAGTAGTGAGATACAACTACTTGAACACTTCAAGTAATTTTTTTTACTTCTAAAGCTTATAATTGAACCAAATTAGAATTCATCAATATTATATCTTCCAACCATTTCCAGCACCCAACTCCAATCTTTTGGCAATGACCTTAGTCCAGCTTGCCCAATGCTACTAACTGGGGTTTGCTTAATTTCCCATTAGCTTTTTATACATTCTCACAACAATCTCCTCACACTAAGAAAATAATAATAATAAGAGAGAGAGATGATTCTCAAGAACAAGTGTATAATTACTTGAGTTTGTATTGAATGAATTAATTTACAATTGACCTTTATTTATAGGCTCTTGATTAGTTACAAAATTTAGCTAAGCCCAAAGAATCAAACTAACTTTATCTAATCTAACAACTGCTTAAATCTGAACCATCAAATGAGGTCAACAGTTCATATGGGTTTTTTCACTCTTGAATCCATTCTCCTCGCTTCTAATTAGTCATGCTTGCTCATGTAGCTTCTCAGATGATTTTTACCTGTATTTGCCCCTATTGTATTTAATATTACACAGGGAAATTAATTTGTAATATTAAAATTTTTTGCCATCATTGCTCCCCACCTTTTTTTGTGCATCATTTATGATTGTCTCTCTCATATTCTTTAGTCGTTTCATTTTCCCCTTTTAGAGAGTGTTTTGCACGCGTCATTTCAGAGCAACTTTTCATCTTCCCGTTCAGAGAATACTTTGCATGTGCTATTCCAGAGCAACCTTTCACTTTCTCGTTCAGATAATGCTTTTCACGCGTCATTTCAGAGCAACCCTTCATCTAAGATAATACCTTGCATGCGCTATTTAGGAGCAATCTTTCACCTTCTCGTTCAGAGAATGCTTTACATGAGTCATTTGTCATCTCTTTACTCGTCAACAGTCACGTCTTTTCATTTATTGTCTCGTCGTTCACATCTCCCAAGATGTCAGTTCGAACGGTCAAATTTCCATTATTTTCAGTCCTCGATTGTCCCGGTCCAACAAACTATTTTATACTCTTATTTGAAATCCGCTGCTTATATAAGGCTTCTTTCCCCATTTCATTCCTTCACTTTTCAATTTTATATCTCGTAAGTTCTCATTATCGTCCTCCTTCTTTCTTCTTCTTTTCTTTGATTATGGAGAAGTGGAATATTCTCGTACCCTTAGTAAGAATCTCAGAGGAGTTCAGACTGTTTATGGCCCGTTATCAAGAATATTTTCTTCTAGATGTTTTATGCGCGTTAGGAGGGAGTGAATCCATAGGATTTCTATATAATCCTCCTTATCACTCTTAGCCCTATTGTCATAGCCTTAAGACTTAAGCTTCCATTTTCCTTTTTGTTTTCCTCGTTCTTTCACACAGTAGGTTTAGCTCATTCTCAATACACTCCTAGCTTTTATAGGGTCCTCCCAGGTGTGAATACTTTGAATAGGAAGTACCATTTTGGTTTAGGGATAGACAAACTCTTTCAATGCTACATAGTTAACTTTTGAGTTGACATTTATTATCTTGCCCCTCGTCCGTCTAAAAGGAGAGGGAGTTTAATAATCAGGATCCCAAGCGAAAAAAGGGTTGGGAGAGGGATACATTCTTGATTGGTCGGAACTGAGGCGATGATGACCACTGGACAATTCCCAATAAATGGGTAATTTTCAGTAAGTCGTCGGAGCTTCGGTTCTTGCCTTTATTGTCGTCTATTCGCTTATTCCTTCCCTTTATTTTTAACTGATATGCATTTTGTTTTTACTTTCTTATTCTGAAGCACTATCTGTCCAAATATTCTAAGACAAAGCTTGATGCTGCCTTTAAGCACTAAGCACGAGAAAGAGATTAGAAAGTACTTATTGACCTCAACCCTTCTACCATTTCAACTCTTGCTTCTACTTCGGGTCTATCTTCATTTTCAACTCCAACTGTTGTTCCAGTTCTAGCACACTCTTCATCAATTCCAACTCCCTCTTTTCATTCAGTTTCCAACCACTCCAACTCTAGCTCTTCAGATCATGAAGAATTATTTGATCGAGCTATAGCTGGTATCAGAATGGGTAAAGTATCGCGAAGCAAATTCGTGGATCCCGTTGAGAAAATGACTCGTACTGACACCTCTAGCTCTTCCCGTTCAGAGCTTGTGGTTGTCACTCTCATCGCAACTAATCATGTTCCCTCTGCGCCTGTTGTTCGGATTGAGGCTCCCTCGAGCTCTGACCTACCTCCCCCTTCGGCTCATACTTTAACCTCTGTTATGCCCGCTACCACTACAGACATTTCTGCTACGGGAAATGCTTTGGGGTTTAGAGATATTGTAGTTCCCCTACCTGCTTTGTGGAAGCTAGGTGTGTTTCTAGTGTTCCTGTCCCAAAAATAATTTGCTTTTGAATGATTCAACAGCTTCTCATATCATCCTTTACGCCATTCAGTCTCGTTCTGATAATGACATCTTGCGGAGGCTTCCAATGGACGATCTTATAAGCAGCTGAACCATGACTTGATGCTGGTAAGTTTTTCTTTTTCTCTTCTTCTTCTTAGAAGTTTTATAATTTTCTTACCCTGTTTATTTTTCTGTCTTTTCCAGGCTCCCATTCACCACAACACTCCTCAAGACTTTCAATATTCAGCGTGATCAAGCCTTGATCCAACTCTAAAGAGAGATTTCATTAGTTAACTCCGTAAATGCTCGCCTTTAAGTTGAGAATGAGCAGTTTGTGGCCAGCGAGATTGAACTTCAAAAAGCTTTGGAGAAGATAGCACATGATGTTGAGGTGATGTTGTCGAGGAGCGGAGATTGGTGGAGGCCCTCGAAACCGCAAAGAATGCATTAGTTGAAACTGAGTTGGCTAGGGCTAAAGCTGAAAAGGCGAGAGACGCGACCACTGGGAGGGAAACTGCTTCTGATACGAAGTACCAGGCTCTTTTTTAGCAAGGGTAGCTCATGGTCTATAGCGCGCGCTATAAGCATGCAATGGAAAACCGTCTTCCTAAACAACCCATTGCTCTAGAAGCTGAAGACTCTACGAGTGCTTCAACAGAAGATGCTCATGCTCAAGTCTCACCATCTGATGCCATTCCTGATCCTACTTCTGTGGAGGGTGCCCTCGAGGGGGATCCTGAAGTTCTTGTAGTTTAGGCTTTTTTCTTTTTGCTTTTCTTGTTATATTTTTCTCTTTTACTTTTCTTTTTCATTGTAATTTTGTCTCATAATCAATGAAAAATGTGTTTTGTTTAGCAATCTTACTTGATTCCTTTTTAAAGTAGATTTTCCTCATCTACATTTTTAAACTTTTCCTTTTCAGACTTCCTTCTTTTTAGAGTTCTTTCCCTTCTTGGTTTCCTTAAGCTCTTTGTGAGCTTAGGAGAGCATTTCTGTTTCCTTTAGAAAGTAAAAACGTTCGTGGACATGACTTTTACTGAGCTCAAGGGCCCATTTCCACTTCCTTTAGAAAGTAAAAACTTTCATGAACATAAGCTCTTGGTGAACTCAGGGGCCCGTTTTATTTCCTTTAGAAAGTGAAAACTTTCATGGAGATTAGCTCTTGATGAGTTTAGGGGCCCGCTTTTATTTTTGAAAGAGATAATGAACACTAGATTTTTATGTGAAAAACTCTTAACGGGAAAAACCCATGGGTATAAATATTTTCACTATTTAAAAATAATTACACACAATATTTGCATAAATGTAAAACACTCCAAGGTCTGGGCAAGTCACTTCCTTCATTCGTCATTAGGTACTAAGATCTGTTTCCTCCAGCTGCTTTGAGTGTGAATGATCCTTCCAAAATTGGCCTCAATTTTCCTTCATTTGATTGAAAAATCCTTTCTAGCACAAGATCTCTTGCTTGGAACTACCTTCCACAAACTATTTTCTGGAAATACCTCATCGTCTTTTGATTGTAATTGGCTATCCTTATTAGAGCGGCTTCTTTTTCTCCTCTAAAAAGTTCAGATTTTCGATCATCCGTTGGGCGTTGGTGACTTTGTTCATTTCTGATCTCACAGTGGGACATCTAATTTCCATTGGTATGACAGCTTATGTGCCAAATTTTAAAGCAAACGACATTTCTCCAGTCGACTCTCGTGGTGTTGTGGGGTATGCCCAAAGAATTGATGGTAACTCTTCAATCCACTTCCCTTTGGCAGCTTGTAGTCATGTTTTTAGATTCTTCAATATCGTTCTATTTGACCTTTCTGCCTACCCGTTGCCTTGTGGGTAGTGCGGAGTTAATAGTCTATTCTTTATTTAGAAATCATGGCAAAATCATTGCACATAATATTTTTCCATAAGAACTGCCTTACCTCCTCTTCTTATACTCTTGTTAATGCTTCTGTTTCTATCCACTTTGTAAAGTAGTCAGTCACCACTAATAAGGATATTTTTTGAGTGGGAGCCATTAGAAGTGGGCCAATCACATTAATTCCCCATTACATAAACGACCATGGGCTCAGTAGCGTCTGTAATGCTCTGGGAGCCATTTTTGGGACGGGAGAGTATCGTTGGCACTTGTCGCACTTAATGACAAAGGACTTTGCTTCCTATTGCATTTTTTTCCGGTAGTAGCTTTCGTTCAATAACTTGTTGGCTAGAGACCTCCCACCGGAATGATTTCCATAGATTTCTTTATGTACTTCGGCCATTACTATTGGGCTTCTGTTGGGGAAAGACATTTAAGGTATGGACCCGAGAATGATCTTCTATACAGCTCCCACTCGGTCATGGTGTACTTAGCACTCTGCTACTGAAGCTTCCGAGCTTCCATTCTGTCGGCTGAGAGCTTCTAACTGAGTAGGTACTACACTATATTCCTCA
This sequence comes from Datisca glomerata, assembly GCA_003255025.1. NCBI lineage: Eukaryota > Viridiplantae > Streptophyta > Magnoliopsida > Cucurbitales > Datiscaceae > Datisca > Datisca glomerata. Next base: position 963,765 of record QANY01013576.1, read on the forward strand.
TCCAACCATTCCAACCATTTTCCGTTGTGAGTTCCGCTTGAACGGATATCTTTGCGCTTGGTTCACTCAAATACTCCACAGTCACTATTCTTTTGAACAGAATTTAGGCTGACGACACCAATTTGGCTAATGCATCTGCCCTTGAATTTTCTGCTCTTGGTATTTGTGTAATCTCATGATCTTTGAACAGATGAAGCATTTCCTTGGCACTTTGTAAGTATTTTTCCATCCGACTATCTTTTGTGTTGTATTTTCCTATGATTTGGTTAGCAACTAACATTGAATCGTAAAATATTTTTACTCTAGTTACCTTGAACTCAATCTTGAGGCCCAGTCCAGCTAACAATGCTTCGTACTCTGCTTCATTGTTTGATGCTTGGAAACCAAATGACAAAGTTCGTTCAAAAGTTTCTCCATACAAAGTCTAGACTACCACTCCCGCTCTGGCTTCATGATAATTCGACGCCCCGTCTACGAATTGAATCCAAGCGTCTTCTCTTTTTCCTCTATCATTGGATCATGTTTTATGTCATCTTAAGTAAACTCTACAATGAAATCCACCAGGACTTGAGCTTTTATGGCGGTACGAGGAGCATACCAGATGTTATAAGACCAAGCTTTATTTCCCACTTCGCAAGTCTCCCAGTTATCTCAGGCGACTGCAACAAACTCTTTGTTGGAAACTCAGTCATCACATTTATGGTGTGCCCCTGAAAATAGTGTATGAGCTTCCTTGCAGCAACCATCAAGGCGAGCCCCAACTTCTCTATTTTCCCGTATCTAGCTTCCATCGTTGCAAAGCTTTTGCTCACAAAGTAGACTCGTTTTTTACACCCTTCTTCTATTCTGATGAGTGATGCACCTACTGCAGTTTCTGACACTACTAAGTAAGGAGATAGTTCTTCTCCTGGTAAGGCTTTTGACAGTATCGATGGCGAAGTCAAATACTCTTTGATTTTTTGTAAATCATCTTCACATTCTTCGGTCCACTGCTATCTAGAATTCCTTTTCAGCTTAGTGAAGAACGGTCTGCACTTTCCTGTTGACCTAGACAAGAATCTATTTAAAGCCGTTAATTTTCCTGTCAAGCCTTGGATCTCTGTTATTGTCTGTGGTGATTTCACGTCCATGATTACTATTATCTGATTTGGTTTGAATCGTTATTCTCTTACTGTTCACCAGACACCCCAGAAATTTTCCCGCTGCCACTCCAAAAGTACATTTTCTGGATTTAGTTTCATATTGCTTCTTCTCAGGGTAGAGAATGCTTCTTCCAATTTACGAATGTAATCTTCCCTTCTTTCTGCATTGACAAGCATATCATCTATATATATGCTTCCATCGTCTTCCTGATCTGCTTCTCAAAGACTTTATTAACCAATCTTTGGTATGTTACCCATGTATTTATCAGACCAAATGTCATTACAGTGTAGCAATATATTCCAAAATCAGTAATAAATGATGTTTTTTCCTGATCTGAATTAAACATTTTCACCTGATTATATCTGGAATAAGCATCCATGAAGCTTAGGAGCTCATGTTCGAATGTGGCATCTACCATCTATTCTTGGTAACATGTAATTATCCTTTGGGCAGGGTTTATTTAGGTCTATAAAATCCATGCAAGTTCTACATTTTCCATTCTTTTTCTTTATCATCACAACATTTGCCAGCACTCCGAGTAACTGACTTCTTTGATGAACCCTGCTCATAGCAACTTTTCCACTTCTTTTATTGTTGTTTTTCTCTCGGGTGTGAAATACCGCTTCTTCCGTTTGACAGGTTTAACGAAAGGATCCACATTCTGTTTATGAAAAATTATCTACTCATCAATACCTGGAATTTGCGTGGCAGTGGTGGTGAGAATATCCACGTTCTTTCTAAAGAACTCAATGAGCTCTCCTTTTTCTGCTTCAGACAGTCTCGCTCCAACTGTGATTACTTTTCCTTTTCCCACTGTCATTACTTTTCCATTTCCCATATCTACAGGTTCGGTCTCACTTCCAGCTTCATACCTTGGGTTGCTTTCGTTCGGTTCATCCATATCTAATTGCTATTGTTCAGCTTTTTCTTCCCCGCTCTCAGGAATAGGGAGATTTTTCTTTTATAAAGAATCAAGTGCCGACACTAAGCAACATCTGGCAGATGCTTGATCCCCTAATATGGTTCGTACCCAATCTGGCAACAGATATTTCAATATCTAGTAGTAGGTCGATGGAACATCTCTCATCTTGCACATTCTTCCCAAGATCGCATTGTAGGGCGACCGTGCGTCAATGACCACAAAATCAATGATGTAGTTAAATGGAACATACTCCTTCAATCATGTTGTGCACTCCCATCGGCTGTGCGGGTTGATCTAGTGGATTTGCAATTGGGGGGGTCGGTTCTCTTTTCCCATGCAGCATATGATCTAGTGTGAGGCATCTTCAGTTATCTTCTTGAGTAAAAACTATCAGTCTCTCAACAAGAGCACCAAAATATAAAAGAAAATTTTCTCACACTAAAAAATAAGAATAATAAAAGAGAGAGAGAGAGAATTCTCAAAAACAAGTGTATAATTACTTGAATTTGTAGTGAATGAATTGATTTATAATTGGCCTCTATTTATAGGCTCTTACTTAGTTACAAGATTTAGCTAAACCCCTCTAAACCCGAGGATTCAATAGAATATTCTCCCTAGATTAAACTTATCACATCAGATTGAATTTATCTCATCTAACAACTGCTTAAATCTAAATTGTCAGATGGGATCAACAGTTCAGGTGAGTTTTTCCCGCTTAGCCATGGTGTCATTCCATTCTTTCCGCTTCTAATTAATCATGCTTGCTTATGTGACTTCTCAGGTAATTTTTAATGTCACAATTGAATGTAATGGTGCATACCTTACTAGAAGGATGATAGAAAATCAGCTAGTCTCACGTACACAAGAAGCCCAAAACCGAATCTCAAGTCTCACAAGTAGTGAATAGACGTGAAAAGCTGTTGCATGCAAGGCGAACTCACGACACTAGTGTCATGCAATGTTAAGGAAGATGAAGAAATGGTGAAAGATGAAGACTGAGTCATGAATTTATCTATTTTTCTACATATAACAGTTATTTACTTTATTTGTTTCCTAGATAAATTAGTGGCAATATTTTGGCAGAATAGGAGTATGGGTAATTAGGATTCTACTCATTTAAAGGATGTAATTATAAATGAAGGTGGAAGCATTTTCTTTTATCCCAACCTTGTCCTAGTGTTTTCACCCGAAGAAAACAATTATCTTTAAGCTTATTAAGTTCTGACTAGGATCTATTATTGGTATCAGAACTGTGTTCTTAACTCTATCATCATTATGTTTATTTTCATAGCAACTAACAAGGAGAGGATTGAGTTACTAGAAGCGGGATTGGGCGTGGTGCAAGATGGCTTGCAACAGATGGAGTTGGGCATGGTCAATAAGCTGCACCACCTGGAAGAGGTTATCAACAGGCTATCAGAAACTGTCCTCGCCAATAAGGATTCTTCCAGTGACACAATGGTGAAGGTAAGATGTGCCATCGCCATTCTGGAGAGAAGCTGATGGAGGCCGGATGAATTTCTCTTAAAAAATGGCTAAGCTGGAGTTTCGACGGTTCTTGTTGAATAAACATTAAATGTCATTTTAGTGGGTTTTAAATTTAGGACTTAGGAAACATAAAAGGTCAAGAGTTTTTGTAAATGAAAGGCCAATGAGTGATAGATTTAATTGTTTTTCAGTTTTTTTTTTTAGTTTTAGAGTCTATATAAAGGCCTTGGTGATTTCATTTGAAAATAGAACTAAGAGGAATACAAAAGTTAAAGTATTACAAGTGAGTTTATTTGAGTTCTCAAATCGGTATCAAAGCCAATGGCGAATGTGACTGGTCAAATGCCGCTACCACGACTAACGAAGGCGAACTACAAGAACTCGAGCATTCAAATGAAAGCTCTTCTCGGATCTCAAAATGCATGGGAGGTGGTCGAAGAAGGTTTCGAAGAACCAACAAATACCACAGGATATACGACGGCTCAAAATAAGGCATCGCGAGCGAAGGATAAGACGGCATTATACGTGTTGTTCCGAGCCGTTGATGAGTCGGGCTTTGAGAAGATTGTCGGTGCAACTACTTCAAAAGAAGCGTGGGACATTTTAGGAAAAGTGTTCAAATGAGCCGACCGAGTCAAGCAAGTGCGTCTCCAAACTCTTCATGGCGAGTTGGAGAGCATGAAGATGAAGGAGTCGGAAAGTGTATCTGACTACATCACGCGTGTACAAGCCGTGGTGAACCAACTCATTCGTAATGGCGAAGCGTTAATCGATGCGCGAGTTGTGGATAAGATTTTGAGATCATTAACCGACAATTTTGAGAATGTTGTGTGCGCAATAGAAGAGTCAAAGGACCTTGCGACGCTCACAGTTGACGAGCTTGCCGGTTCTCTCGAGGCACACGAATAACGTAAGAAGGAAAAAAAGGAGGAGACACTCGAGCAAGTACTTCAAACCAAGGCGTCAATCAAAGACGAAAATGCATTCTATTCTCAAAATTTCCGAGGTAGAGGGCATGGCCTTGGAAGTCATGAAAATGGTGTGGTCAATGCAACAGTCATGAGAGGTACTATAAGGAGAAGGGACAGTCGAGCCAACCAAATTGGCGTGGAAGAGGACGCGGTCGAGGAAGAGGCGGCCGGTCGAACTATTCCAACATCGAGTGCTACAAGTGTTATAAGTATGGTCACTATGCGAAGGATTGCAACTCTGACGAATGTTATAATTGTGGTAACATGTGGCATTTTACAAAAGATTGTCGAGCCGATAAAAAGGTGGAAGAAACAACCAACCTAGTCTTGGAAGACGATGCGAATGAAGGCCTTCTCTTGATGGCCCAAAATGAAGTCAACATCAACAACGACACTATGTGGTACCTCGACTCGGGGGCAAGCAACCATATGTGCAGTCACGAGTACCTATTCAAAGAGATGCAAAAGATTGAAGATGGTCATGTGTCATTGGGAGATGCATCAAAGGTGGAGGTCAAAGGCCGAGGTACGGTTTGTTACTTATAAAATGATGACTTAATAGGGTCAATCCAAGATGTTTATTACGTACCAGACCTCAAGACCAACATTTTGAGTATGGGGCAACTCACGGAGAAAGGTTACTTGATACTTTTAAAAGACCGAGTACTACACTTGAAGGACAAGCAAGGGTGTCTGGTTGTTCTAGTCGAGATGGGAAGAAATCGGATGTACAAACTGAATTTGAGAAGCGTGCTAGAAAAATGTTTGCGAGTCAACATAGAAGACAAGGCGTCGCTGTGGCATCTCCGCTTTGGTCACCTACATCAAGGTGGTCTAAAAGAGTTAGCAAAGAAGAACATGGTGCACGGGCTGCCGGACATGGACTATGAGGACAAATTTTGTGAAGAATGTGTGCTTGGCAAGCAAGCGAGAACCTCATATTAAAAGAAGGCAGAATATCGAGCTAAACATACTCTCGAGTTGATTCATACCGACATATGTGGACCAATCGCCCCTGAATCTTTCAGTGGTAAAAGGTACTTCATTACCTTTATCGATGATTTCTCAGGGAAAACTTGGGTTTATTTTCTGAAAGAAAAATCCAAGGCATTCAAGGTGTTCAAAAAGTTCAAAGTGATGGTGGAGAAGGCAGCTGGTAGACACATCAAAGCCGTACGATCCGATAGAGGTGGCGAGTATACTTCAACGGCTTTCATGGAGTATTGCGAGGAGCAAGGCATAAGGAGATTTCTAACCGCACCATACTCTCCTCAACACATGTGAAGTTATATGATCAAACACCACAAGAGGCATGGAGCGGACAAAAGCCGACAGTTTCTCATCTCAAAGTGTTCGATAGTGTGGCTTATGCACACGTACCGAATCAACGAAGAATGAAGCTCGAAGACAAAAGTAAAGGTATATTTTTATTGGGTATGATAAGAAGACAAAAGGGTATAAGCTACTCGACCCGATAAGCAAGAAGGTGATGGTGAGTCGTGATGTGTGAGTAAATGAAGCAAGCGAGTGGGACTGGAACAATTCGACGGAGGTTATCATCGAAGTTGGAGAATCATCAGTCGTTGCACCAACAAGTATACCAACAAACTCTGAAACTACCGATGATGAAGATGAACCACGACAACCAAAAATGTGAAGTTTACAAGATTTGTATGACTCGACAAATGAGGTACACCTTGTATGTCTTTTGGCAGATGCTGAAAATATCAGCTTTGAAGAGGCGATGCGAGACAAGAAGTGGCAAACTGCCATGAACGAGGAGATTAAGGCGATTGACCGCAACAACACATGGGAGCTAGCAGAATTGCCGAAAGGCAGTCAGCCTATTGGTGTGAAGTGGGTGTTCAAGAAAAAGATGATCGCTCAAGGCGAGATAGAATGGTACAAGGCGAGACTTGTTGCGAAGGGATACAAGCAAAAGATAGGAATCGACTATGACAAGGTGTTTGCTCCTGTTGCAAGAATGGAGACAATCCGATTACTCATTTCATAAGCTGCTCAATTCAAATGGCCAATATTTCAAATGGTTGTCAAGTCGGCATTCTTGAATGGTGTGCTCGAAGAAGATGTCTACATCGAACAACCACCCGGGTACATGAAAGTCGGAGAAGAGAAGAAGGTGCTAAAATTGAAGAAGGCGCTTTACGGGTTGAAGCAAGCACCGCGGGCATGGAATACATGTATCGATACATATTTCAAGGAGAACGGGTTCAAGCAATGTCCCTACGAGCATGCCCTTTACACAAAGAAGAATGGAGGTAACGTGTTATTTGTTGCTCTTTATGTCGATGACCTCATTTTTATGAGAAACAATGATGAGATGATAGAAGAGTTTAAAGGCACAATGACACGGGAATTTGAGATGTCAGATTTGGGCTTGATGAAGTTTTTTCTTGGTTTGGAGGTTAGACAAGTAGTGACCGGTATTTTTGTATCACAGGAGACATATGCAAAAGAGATTTTGAAGAAGTACAAGATGGCAAATTGTTGCCTGGTATCAACACCAATGAAACCAAGTGCAAAACTCTCGAAGTTTGATGGAGAAGCACGTGTCGATGCGAGTAGATACCGGAGTTTGGTAGGAAGCCTTCGCTATCTCACATGCACAAGGCCGGATCTTTCATTAAGTGTTGGTGTTATAAGTTGGTTCATGGAGGAGCCAGTTTATTCACATTGTAAGGAGGTGAAGCGAATCCTACGGTACATCCAAGGAACGGTGTCACTCGGGTTGTTCTACTCGAAAGCAGAAGATTACAAGTTGGTTGGCTACTCCGACAACGATTGGTGCGGAGACATAGATGATCGGAAAAGTACATCGGGATATGTGTTCTTTATGGGAGATACTGCAATTACTTGACTTTCAAAGAAGCAACCGATCGTGACGCTCTCAACGTGTGAAGCTGAATATGTGGCAGCATCTTGGTGTGTATGTCATGCGATATGGCTTAGAAATTTGTTGAGCAAGATGGAGCTAAAGCAACTAGCTGCAACCGTGATTCAAGTTCACAATAAATCAGCAATTGAGTTGGCAAAGAATCCAGTGAACCATGAAAGAAGCAAACACATTGACGTTCATTTTCACTTTATCCGAGATCATGTGAAGGAAGGAAGTGTGGAGTTGGTGCATGTGGCAAGTCAGGATCAAGTTGCGGATATCTTCACAAAACCGCTACCGAAAGTACTTCTCGACAAATGCAAGAAAATGATTGGCATGACGGATGGTAGAAGCATTTAAGTTTATGGGGGAGTTTTGTTGAATCAACATTAAATGCCATTTTTTAGTGGGTTTTAAATTTAGGAAATATAAAAGGTCAAGAGTTTTTGTAGATAAAAGGTCAATGGGTGACAGATTTAATTGTTTTTTAGTTTTTTTTAGTTTTAGAGTCTATATAAAGGTCTTGGTGATTTCATTTGAAAATAGAACTAAGAGAAATACAAAAGTTAAAGTATTACAAGTGAGTTTATTTGAGTTCTCAGTTCTTTGGGGATGATCCTACAGAATGATTTAACCGCATTATACAAGTTATAGAATTTTAGGGAACTTCTGAAGCACAGAAGGCCCTATTGGCATAATTTCACTTAGAAGGGGAGGCCAATCAATGGTGGCAGTGGATTCGCAAAGCTTTCCAGACAGATGATCGAGCGATGACGTGGGAAGTGTTCGAAGATGAGCTTTGGGCTTGCTTTGGACTACCGGAATGTGAAAACTTGATGAGGCGTTGTGGGTCGCATAAGAAGGCTATCTGAGAGATTATCAACATGAATTTCAGAAGGGGCAATCGAGTTCGTAACTACACTCAAACGGTTCTCGTAGGAACTTTCATGGGTGCGTTGAAGGGAGAGATAACAGATGAACTCCATATCTCATCAGTTTGGCCAGAATGAGAGACCATCAACTCATAAGGCAACAGAAGTTCTCACGGCCATCACCGCCGCAAGTCCGGCAACCATTAGTGTTGAACACCAACCTTACCTGCAACTCCAGTTCAACGTCTGAGTTGGGAAGAAATGCAGAAAAGGACAGCCCGAGGTGTATACTTCCACTGCAATGATCAGAGGGGCAGAGTGGGACGACCGACATCGTCTGTGAAGAAATTAGGAGCAGCTGTCAGAAAATAAGGAGCAAGAGCTGCTGCCAGAGCCAGAGATCACCTCACATGCATTGATTGGTTGGTCGATGCAAAAAACCATGCGTGTAACCGCCAAGGTGGATCTTTATGGAGCGGCGGTGCTGAGTAACAATGGCTCCACTCATAGCTTCATCAATGAGTGACGGCCAACGTCACTCGACTATCCGTTGTTCCAACGAGGCCATTTTCTGTTCGTGTAGCTAATGGGGAAATGTTACGGTGTGAAGGTCATTTTGAGCAAGTTAAAAAGGAGTACAACGTACCCCATATTTACTTACATTGTATGCTTTGCCATTACCAGGTTTGGATATTGTGTTGGGAATTTAATGGGTAGAAATACTTGGGTTTGAAATCTATAACTGGAAGCAGTTAATTATGAAGTTTATTTGGAAGAACCAGAGCAGGAGGTCGCATGGAGTTGACAGTCAAGAAATTCAACACTCATCACATAGGGAAGGAAATCTCCAAGGAGCTTCGCCAAGGGAATGCATTGTTTGCAATAAGTTTCCAAAACACATGAGAAGCATCTTTCGTACACCCCAGAATGTAGCAATTATTGGGAGAATATTCTCACTTGTTTGTCGCCTGTTCGGGAAATTTCACACCATATCCATCTTAAAGAAGGTTCTGAGCTTATAAATGTACGGCTCTACCATTATGCCTACTTGCAGAAAGAAGAAATTGTGAAATAAGTCCAGGAGATTTCAAATGCAGAGCTCATTAGCACCAGCACCAATCCCTTATCTTCTCCAGTATTGTTAGTAAAAAAGAAAGATGGAAGTACTAAAAGCCTACTATGGATGACATGTTGGATGAGTTACATGGTGCTACATATTTCACCAAGTTATACTTGAGTGCTGGATGACCGTGGCATTCCTAAAACTGCTTTTCGCATTCACAATGGCCATTCTAAATATTTAGTCTTGCCTTTTGGCCTCTGATGCGCCTTTCGGTTTTCATGCCATAGTTATATATTCAAACCTTAACATCCAAAATTCATACTCGTATTTTTTTATGATGTTTAAATTTATTGTCATACTTGGTCCCAACATTTGGAGCATGTTAGACAAACCTTGGAAATTTTGAACAATGCCATTTTTTCATTAAGGCTAGCAAATGTGAGTTTGGACCAACTAGAATTTGAATATTTGGGGCGTATTATCTTATGTAGCGGAAGCCTTGAAAAAACCCTAACAATATTAAAAGTTATTGAATCGTGCACGATTTTCAGCAATCGATCTTCCAAAACCTGTTGAATCCTAAGATGACCATGATTTAGGCAATAATTTTATTGCTTCGCAAGAATACCAAAAATTGGAAATAAAGAAGAACGATTTTTTTTAATAAAATTTCAGAACACCCTAAAACAACCGAATAAGATGAATTTATACCGCTCTAAAACCCCTAAAAATTAAAAGAGATGTAAATTAAGAAAAAAGCTCAAAATTACGACCGAAACAACTTACGGGCCTCTGAAAGTGCCTAAAATATTGTTTTTTGGACCAAAAACTGGGATGGAAATGGTAAACTCGATCTCACATGTAGATCTCTGAATAAGCTTTGATTTGATATCTTACAGTCCACGTGATTCTAGCCGAGTCAAAAGTTACGTCTTCCGAAAGTTGATCTACGCGTGCCACGATCCATTTATTTCATAAATTTTAAAGTTGCACCGTCCGCATCATTATCCCCATGTTAGAGAAAATTCGACCTCGAATTTGTAGTAGCATCATCATCAAAAGAGTCACCATGGAAATGGATTAAATTTTTAATATTGAACATATCAGCAGTACAAATGTGGCTAGGCAGCTTCAAGTTATAGGCATTCGGATTGATCTTCTCAACAACCTCGACAAGTCCAATCTTTTTGAAAGACAACTTATTGTATTCACCAACTTAAAAGCCCTTAGTCAGGACTATCCACACAAAATCTCCAACCTCAAACTCCACATGTTTACATTTTTTATTGACATCCTGTTTATACCAAACGTTTGCTGAACGTAAATTGTCATGAACTGCACTGTGAACATCTTTCAATCTAGTTACGAAATCTGATGCTTTATTGTGGACCTTCAACTTACTTGGTAAAGCCATCAAATTGAGTGGCCCCCTCGGCTGGATCAAATAAGCCACCTGAAAAGAATTGAACCTTATACTCCGACTAACTGCATGGTTATGAGCAAACTCTGCCTAACATAGTCTTTTATCCCAACTCTTGACATGTTCACCAACAATAGAACATAAAAGGTTGCCCAGTGACCTATTGACAACCTCAGCCTATCCATCCGTTTGAGGATGATATGAACTACTAAAATTGAGCTGTGTATTGACCATCTTCCACAAGCTGCGCCAGAAATGACTAAGGAACTTGGTATCTCTATCAGAAACAATAGAAGTAGGCAACTCATGTATAAATAACAAGCCTAAAGGACACCTTATCATGTCTATGCAAGTGCCTCAAAGAGTCATGATCAGTATACAATATGAATTCCCAGTGAAACAGAAAATGTCGCCAATGTTTTACCGCCTCTACTACTGCATAAAACTCAACGTCATATGTACTGTATCTGATTTTGGTGTCAGACAGCTTCTTACTAAAATAGGCCACCGGTCTACAATTCTAACTCAGTACTACTCCAAACCCAACCTTAGAAGTATCAATGTGTAACTCAAATGGTTGTGCAAAATCTGACAGCATAAAAATTGATGAAGTGGTAAGGCGTTCCTTAATCGATCGAAATGTTGATTTTGCCTCATCAGTCCATAAACTTACTCCTCATCATGCAAATCAGTAATCAGAGCCATAATACTGCTGAAATGGGGGAAAACGCCTATAAAAAGACGCAAGGCCATGTGGTTTTGGTCTTGGCCACTGTTTCACTACCTCAACCTTAACCTCATCTACTTGCAATCCATCTTCAGAAACTACATACCCCAAAAAAAGTACTCGTGGGGTCATAAACACACACTTCTTCGTTGCTGCGTAAAACTGTTCCCTGTGAAGCACAACTAAAACCTCTATTACATGTTGCAGATGCTCTTTAAATCTAGTGCTATAAACCATAATATCATCAAAATATACTACCATGAATCTACCAATAAAATGCCTCAACATTTGATTCATCACACACATTAATGTGCTAGGCGCATTGGACAATCTAAAGGGCATCACAAACCACTTATACAACCCCTAATGAGTTTTAAAAGCTATTTTCCACTCATCCCTAGGCCTAAACCGAATATGCTAATAACTACTCTTTAAATCAAGTTTAGTGAACACTGTAACTCCACTAATCTGATCTAATAAATCATCCAAACGGGGATTAAGAAACCAATACCTGACAGTAATTTTGTTGATGGCCCTACTATCCATACACATCCACCAAGAACCATTTTTCTTGGGCGTCAATAAGGCTGGTACAGCACATGGGGAAATCATACTATCTCTGATATGCCCCTTGGCCTATAACTCCTCGAACTGTCTGTGCAACTCCTCGTGCTACTAGGACTCATTCTTTAGTGCGACCTGTTAGGTAAAGCTGCACCAGGAACCAGATCTATATGATGTTTTACATCATGTAGTGTTGGCAATCCATCGGATAATTCATCTGGAAACACACTAGAAAGTTCTACCAATGAAGGAGCAACCGCGTCCGGGACTGATAAAGACTCTATAACCTCAATTCCAGACAACACAAATACTTTCTTTGAATCCTACAACTCCTCATGAAATTGAATCAAAGATAATAAATTTGTACTATTCCCTGAGCTAGGGATTTATCCTTTAGTTTATTAGGCACCAACACAATTTTAACCCCTTCAAACATAAAGTTGTAAGTATTAGCTCTCTCGGCATGGGCCACATTTCGATCATACTCCCAAGGTCGACCCAGCAACAAATGACAAGCATCCATGATCACCACATCACACCAAACATCATCTCTATATTTTACTCTGATAAAAAGGTAACAATAGCACGTTTAGAAACTGTTACCTCACCACCTTACTTAATCCAGGCTAGTTTGTAAGGCTTAGGATGTTTCTCGGTCTTAATATTCAGTTTCTGTACCGCCTCTTTTGAAACTTTATTTTCTCAACTGCCTGGGTCAATCATGAAATGACACACTTTGCCCAGGATGGCACAAGTAGAATGGAAAATATTACTCGTCAACCAATCGTCCTCCAGTAATTTTTTAGGCGTTAAGTATGATCTCCTGACAACTAGTGCAATCACTACATCAGTTGTAACAACCTCATCCTCATCTAGTTTTCTTGTAGGGAATAAAATGAACCATTTTAGAGAAATGATCTACGATAACATAGATGGAATCATTATCTCTCTACGTACGAGGCAGCCCCAACACAAAATCTATACTCACATCCACCCAAGGCTAAAAAGGAACTGGCAAAGGCATGTATAACCCTGCATTAGTGGCAGAACCCTTCGACACTTGACAAATCATAGACCTTTGCACATATTTCTCGAATCTAGTAATAACCACTCTTTAAATCAAGTTTAGTGAACATAGTAGCTCCACTGATATGATCTAATAAATCATCCAAGCGGGGAATAGGAAATCGATACTTGTTAGTAATTTTGTTGATGACCCTACTATCCACACACATCCACCAAGAACCATCTTTCTTGGGCGTCAATAAGCCCGACACAGCACATGGGCTCATACTCCCTCTGATATGCCCATTGGCCTACAACTCCCCGACCTGTTTGCGCAACTTCTCGTGCTCACTGGGACTCATTCTATAGTGTGGCTTGTTAGGAAAAGCTTCACTGGGAACCATATCTATGTGATATTGTATTTCTTTCAATCCATCTGGAAACACACTAGAAAATTTTGCCAATAAAGGAGTAACCGATTATGGAACTCTTACAGACTTTGCAGCCTCCTTTTCGAACAACACAAATAATGTCTCTAAATCCTGAAACTCCTCATGAAATTGAACCAAAGATGATAAATTCGTATTAGTCGCTACAGCTATGGATTTATCCCTTGGTTTATTGTGCACCAACACAATTTTAACCCATTAAAACATAAAGGCGTGCTCCCAAGGTTGACCCAGTAACAAATGACAAGCATCCATAATCACCACATCACACCAAGCATCATCTCTATATTTTACTCTAATATAAAATGTAACAAGAGCAAGTTTAGAAACCGTTACCTCACCACCTTTCTTAAACCAGGCTAGTTTGTAAGGCTTGGGATGTTTTTTTATCTTAATATTCAGCTTCTATACAGCCTCTTTTGAAACTATATTTTTGCTACTACAAGGGTCAATCAGGAGACGACACACTTTGTCTAGAATGGTACAAGTAGACTGGAAAATGTTACTCCTCAACCAGTAGTCGTCCTATGGTACTATTTTAGACATCAAGTACGATCTTCTAACAACTAGTGCAATCCCCACATCACCTGTAACAACCTCTTCATCATCTGGCTGTTCCTCATCAAAACTTGGATGCTCTAGAATTTCTGCTTTCTCATCGTTACCTGCATCTATTTCAACAAACAGTGCCCTCTAGACTGCCTTTTTACAATCAGATTACCTATGTCCAGGTTCACTACAAGCGAAACACTTCATTGTACTATTGCTCGCACCTTTGTTAAACTGACTTCCAACAGCCTTATTACTCCTGCCACCCGTATTAGCATTAATGCGACTGGTATCTTACGGCCCACGTGATTCCACCTGAGTCAAAAGTTACACCCTCTGAAAGTTGACATGCGCTTGCCATGATCCATTTGTTCCAGAATTTCTAAAGCTACATCGTTCGCTTCATTCTCTCCAGGGTAAAGAAAATTCGACCTCAAGTTTGTAGTAGCATCATCATCAGAAGAGTCACCGTGGAAAGGAATCAAATGTTTAACATTGAACACATCAGCAGTACGAATGTGTCTAGGCAACTTCAACCTGTAAGTATTTGGATTGATCTTCTCCACAACCTCGACATGTCTAATCTTTTTGGCAGACTACTTATTGTATTCACCAAATGAAAAGTGATTCGTAGTTAGGACTGTCCACATAAAATCCTCAACCTTAAACTCCACATGTCTGTATTTCTGATCAGCATCTTGTTTATACCATGCATTTTCTGAGCACAAATTGTCATGAATTTCCCGGTGAACATCTTTCAATCCAGTTACGAATTTGATGCTTTGTTGTGGACCTTCAACTTACTTGGTAAAGCCATAAAATCAAGTGGTCCCCTCGGCTGGATCGAATAAACCACCTGAAAATGACTGAACCTTATACTGCAACTAAATGCATGGTTATCAGTAAACTCTGTCTAACACATTTTTTTATCCCAACTCTTGACATGTTCACCAACCAAACAACATAAAAGGTTATCCATAGAACTATTGACCACCTTAGTGTGTCCATCTGTTTGAGGATCATATGGAGTACTAAAATTGAGATGTGTATTGACCATCTACCACAAGTTACGCCAGAAGTGGCTAAGGAACCTGATATCTCTATAAAAAAATAATAGAAGTAGACAGCCCATGTAGGAGATATATCTCATGAAAAAATAATTGTGTCACATTAACAGCATCAGTAGTTTTCTTGCAGGGAATAAAATGAACCATCTTAGAGAAACGATCTATGACAACAAAGATGGAATCATTACCTCTTTGTGTACGAGGCAGCCCCAACATAAAATCCATACTAACATCCACCCAAGGCTGAGAAGGAACTGGCAAAGGCATGTATAACCCTGCATTAGTGGCAGAACCCTTCGACACTTTACAAATCATGACATTTGCACATATTTCTCTATCTCCTTGCGCATGCTAGACAAAAAATATGATGACTGCACCAGTTAATATGTTCTATCCCTGCCAACAAGGCCCTCACCATGAAGTTCTTTAATAATATGCAATCGCAAGTTACAATCAGGGATATAAATATGATTTCCTTTAAACAGAAAGTCATCATGTAGCAAGAAATTTGTTTTCTTTCTAGTCTACACATCTTGGAGAACCATAGAGAAATAAGGATCAGGAGCAAGCAAAACACAAAAATAGTCCAAACAAGGTACCTCAACCCTTATAGTAACTAGCAAGCTACCTCTTGCGACTCAATGCATCTGCGACTTAGTTGGTTATCGGGCCTTGTGTCTGACTACAAAAGTGAATTTCTCTAAATAAGCAACCCATCTCGCATGCTTAGGAGACACATTATCCTATCATTCAAGTGCCACCAAGAGTCATGATCATTATACAATATGAATTCCCTGTGAAACAGATAATGTCACCATTGTTTTACCGTCTGTACTACTGCATAAAACTCAACGTCATATTTATTGTATCTGATTTTGGCGTTAGACAGCTTCTCAGTGAAATAGGCCACCAGTCTATAATTCTGACTTACAAATAGGCTAGTTTGTAAGGCTTGGGATGTTTCTTGCTGTTAATATTCAGCTTCTGTACTGCCTCTTCCGAAACTATATTTTCACAACTGGCAGGGTCGATCACGAAATGACACACTTTACCCAAGATGGTACAAGTAGATTGGATAATATTACTTCTCAACCAGTGCAATCCCCACGTCACCTGTAACAACCTCCTTGTCATCTGGCCATTCCTCAGCAAATCTTGCATGTAACATAATTTATGCGTCCTCATCGTCACATTCATCTGTTTCAGTAAATAGTGCCCTCTTGCTAGCCTTTTTACAATCAGTTTTCCTATGCCCAGGTTCACCACAAGCGAAACACTTCTTGGTACTACTGCTCGCACCTTTGTTAAACTGACTTCCAAATGCCATACTACTCGTGCCCCCATACTAGCGTTACCGGTGCCACTAAATCCACTACCACCATTAGCATCGTGTAACTGGTATCTTATGGCCCACGTGGTTTCATCTGAATCAAAAGCTACACCATCTAAAAGCTGACCTATGCGTGCCATGATTCATTTGTTTCAGAAATTTTAAAGTTGCACCCTCTGCATCATTCTTCTCAGGTTAGAGAAAATTCGACCTCAAATTTGTAGTAGTATCATCATCAGAAGAGTAATCGTGGAAATGAATCAAATGTTTAACATTGAACAAATCAACAGTATAAATGTGACTAGGCAGCTTCAACTTGTAGGTTGAATTGATCTCATCAACAACCTCAGCAGGTCCAATCTTCTAGGCACACAACTTATTGTATTCACCAACTAAAGAGCGATCCTTAATTAGGACTACCCACACAAAATCTCCAACCTCAAACTCCACACGTCTACGTTTCTGCTTAACATCTTGTTTATACCTTGTAATTGCTGAACGCAAATTGTCATGAACTGCCCTGTGAACATCTTTCAATCCAGTTACAAAATCTTGCTTGGTCGTGGACCTTCAACTTACTTGGTAAAGCCATCAAATTGAGTGGTCGCCTCGGCTGGATCAAATAAACCACCTGAAAAGGACTGAACCTAGTACTGCGATTGACTGTATAGTTATGAGCAAATTTTGCCTGACACAGTTTTTGATCCCAACTCTTGACATGTACAATAACCAAACAACGTAAAAGGTTGCCAATAGACCTATTGTCAACCTCAGTCTATCCATCCATTTGAGGATGATATACATTACTAAAATTGATCTTTGATTTGATATCTTACGGCCCACGTGATTCCACTTGAATCAAAAGTTACGTCATCTAAAAGTTGACATGCGCGTGCCACTTTCCATTTGTTCTAAAAATTTTAAAGCTGCACCGCCCGCATCATTATCACTCCTCAAGGGGTGAAGGTTGATGCTAACAAAATAGCCGTCATGAAAGGTTGGCCCTACCAATATTTCTGAGCTGCATGGATTTTTATGCCTAACCGGTTATTACAGGAAATTTGTCCAAAACTATGGTCTTATTCCCCGACTGCTCACTAATTTTCTTAAGAAGGGCAATTTTCATGGCATGCAGAAAACCTGAGGCACCTTTCCAAGCTTTGAAGCAAACCATGTCACTATAACACGCAGGTGATGCCTATCTTCAATGAGCTATTTGCCATTGAAATAGATGCCTCTCGTAAAGGCATTGGTCCTGTCCTAACCCAAGGTTGCAAGCCTTTACATTTATGAGTAGCGCATTGGGTGTGTCAAAGAAATCATGGTCAACATCTGCCAAAGAGATGTTGGCAATTGTGGATGCAATTTTTTTTGTTGCCGTTTGTATATTCAGGAGGAAAATTCTATATTTAGAATGAAGTACTTCTTGGAACAAAGGGTTGCCTTCGAGCAACAGAATGGGTCCACAAAGTGATGGGCTATGATTATGAAATTATCTATAGGCTTGGCCGTGAAAGTTTTACTGCGGACGCTCTCTCTTGTAAAGTCGATAGCCCAATTCTTTCTCACCTACACATGTCCACCTTTGACTTATAGGATGAAATCAAACAAGCTTTAGCTGATGATTCTTATATTCAGTAAATGAGCAAGGTCGTGGACCCTACTCATGGCGTAACGGGCTACTATTGATCAAAGGCAAGGGTCTTGATTCCATCAAACCCAATTCTCAAAGAGTGGCTGTTATATGAGATGCATGATACAAAAGTGAGGGGTCACTCAGGTGTTCTACGCAACTTTTAAAAATTAGCTCAACAAACCAACTGGTCTTGTTGGAGAGAAAATAAGAAGAGAAGAAAAATCAAAGAAAGACTGAAAAGTGAATGAACGTGTGTGATGTGAAATAGAGTGGGAAATTGTTCCACATTAGAAACTCAATGATAGAATGTTGGGTTTATAAACTCAATATTCATGCATTGGGGTTAGCCCCAAGGGGCACCCCACATTTTGTGGGGAAGAGAGAACCTAGATGGCACATGATCCTCCCTTCACACGCGCGCGCCGCCGCCGCCGTCCGGTTCGGCTCGGTTCAATACGGTCAATAATTTCTCTTTGATTTATTTGGAAAGGAAGTAAATATCTCCAAACAAAATCTGTAATTATCTGCAGAAGATAATTAAAATATCTCCATTATCCCACAATATCATCAAAAATCTAATTCTAGTTTATCTACACGTTTGGCTTGCTCTCCAAGCTTTAAAATGTTATATATAGAATAGGGCATCATTAGCTTCATTTTGGAAGAAGTAGACGAACACAATAACACTTCACAAAGCATCCTGCATATTGAGAGAAATAAAAAAGGAAATCTATGAGGGTCAGAGTAATCGGTTGCTGTACTCTGACTTAAATCGTTGTATCTTGCAGAGACGATTCGTCGTAGTCTCCAAGCACCCTGCAGAGGACGATTATTGTCTTTAGGACATTGCTTTCGAGCAATCCTCGATCTACATCGTATTTTCCGTTCTTAATTTTGTTGTAATCATTTTTCTATTTTATTTGTTTATTAGATCAAATAAATTTCCTGCAATCATTTCTGTTGCAATTACGTTGTAATTGTTCCATATTTCCTTGTAATCTTTGGTTAATTGAAGCATCTCGTTCCATCTCTACTCACAAAAATCTAAAGACAATAATTATGGAACGATCTGCTGGAATCAAAACTCTGCACACTGAGAGACCGGAAAAATTCAAAGGGGATGACTTCAAACAATGGCAACAGAAGATGGTTTTCTATCTGACCACTCTCAATCTAGCACATCTGCTGACGGGCGATATTCCTCCTACACCGATGGAAGGACAATCGAAGGAACTAGCATATGTACGGGAAGCCTAGATCCATTCAGATTTCCTTTGCCGAAACTATATCTTGAATGGCTTAGTAGACACCCTCTACAACGTCTACTCGTCATTTAAGACAGCAAAGGAACTGTGGCAAGCCTTAGAAAAGAAATACAAAACGGAGGATGCCGGGACGAAGAAATTTATCGTCGGGAAATTCTTGAAATACGAGATGGATGATAAGAATACGGTAATCAGTCAAGTGGAGGAGTTGTAGATCATCTTTAACAACATGAAGGTCGAGGGTATGATCGTGAATGAACCGTTCCAAGTCACTTCCATCAACGAGAAACTACCGCCGTCATGGAAGGACTTCAAGAATTATCTGAAGCACAAATGTAAGGAGCTCAGCATGGAGGATCTGATTGTTCGACTGAGGATAGAGGAGGACAACCGAAAAAATGAAAAGAAAGCGATGTGGGCAACCTACGGAATGAAAGCTAATGTGGTAGAAGGAAACAAATCCAATCCACTAGACAAGAAAAGGAAGATATCGACGAGCAATGCTCAAAAAGGTAATTCAGATAAACGCATTAAGGGCAGTTGTTGGGTGTACGGTAAAGCCGCACATAGAGCAAAGGACTGCCGGTTTAAGAAAGATCAAAATGATAGTAACCAAACCCATAACAGCGGGAAAACGAACCAAGTAAATATGATAGAGATAGAGGATCTCAGTGCAATGATTTCTGAAATCTGTATGGTCACTGAAGCCAAGGAATGGTGGGTCCACACTGGTGCTACGAAGCACGTGTGCAGTGACAGAACCATCTTTTCAACTTATGCTGAGGTTGATAAAGACGAGGTTCTCTATATGGGGAACGCCTCAGAAGATACTGTTAAGGGAAAGGGAAAGGTTATGCTGAAATTCACATCCGGAAAATAACTTACTCTCCCAGACATCCTGCATGTGCCTGAAATTCATAGAAATTTAGTTTCAGGATCTCTTTTATGTAAAAGTGGATTTAAGCTTGTCTTTGATGCTGGCAAGTTTATTCTGACTAAGGGAGGGATGTTTGTTGGGAAGGGTTATAGTTTTTATGGTCTTTTTAAACTTAATGTGTCTGCTGTAACTCCTGCAATTATTAATAATAATTCTGCTGCTTCTTCCGTTTATATCGCTGAACTTTCTAATATTTAGCATGCTAGATTAAGTCATTTTAATTTTCGTTCCTTACAACGTATGATTAATTTGGAACTTCTACCTAGATTTAACCTAGAAAAGTGAAATAAATGTGAAATATGCATAGAATCTAAATTTACAAGAAATCATTTAAATCTTTAGAGAGAACGAATGACCTACTTGATTTAATACATAGTGATTTATGTGATTTAAAATTAACTCCTAGTAGGGGAGGTAGAAAATATTTGTTACATTTATTGATGATTTCAGTAAATATTGCTATGTATATCTGCTTCATTCAAAGGATGAGACTTTGGATATGTTTAAGACATACAAGTCTGAATTTGAAAAACAACTTAGTAAACATATCAAAGTGCTTAGATCTGACCGGGGTGGAGAATATGAATCCACTATACTGTCTGAATTCTGTGCTCTATATGGAATTGTGCATCAGAGTACAACACCTTACATGCCTCAACAGAATGGAGTGGCTGAAAGGAAAAATAGAACTTTGAAAGATATGGTGAACTGTATGTTGAACTGTTCTGGATTACCCCAAAATTTATGGGGGGAGGCCTTGCTTACAGCAAACACCATACTTAACAAGATTCCACATAAGAAAACCAACATGTCTCCTTATGAAGAGTGGAACGGGGAGTTACCTTCCTATAAAATCCTAAAAGTGTGGGGGTGTTTCACAAAGGTACAAGTATCATTGCCAAAGAGAATAAAGCTTGGACCTAAGACAATAGACTGTATTTTCATTGGATATGCATTGAACAGTGCGGCATATAGATTTTTGGTTATTAGGTCAGAAATTTCTGACATAAGTATCAACTCTATAATGGAGTCTGTCAACGCAGAATTCTTTGAGAATGTGTTTCCTTTTAAGGAAGGAAGAGACAGTCAAAATGTCAAACGAGGATTAGAAAGTTTTTTTAGAGCTCAGATTGATGAAGAATCTGAACCTGAACTTAAAAGAAGTAAAAGAGCTAAAACGAGTACCTCATTTGGCCCAGAGTTTCAAACATACCTGGCGGAGGTCGAACCTCAAACCTATAAGGAGGCAATGTCCAACCCGAATTTAGTAGATCTTTTTAGGAGGACCCATGACAGATAATTGACGAGGCTCCTTTTTGGAAGGAAGCAATCGATAATGAGATAGATTCCATAATGCAAAATAATACATGGATGTTGGTTGATCTCCCTCCTAGGAATAAACCAATAGGCTATAGATGGATCTTTAAAAGAAAGCTGAGAGCTGATGATACTATTGAAAAGTACAAAACTCGGTTGGTAGCTAAAGAATACCGACAGAAGGAAGGTATAGATTTTTTCGATACGTATTCTTCAATGACGAGAACCACATCTATTAGGATGTTGATTGCACTTGCAGCTTTGCATACTTTGAAAATTTATCAAATGGATGTAAAGATTACTTTCTTAAATGGAGAATTGGAAGAAGAAATCTATATGGAACAGTCTGAAGGGTTCGTGGTTAAAGGCCAAGAACAAAAGGTCTGTAAACTTGTTAAATCACTTTATGGATTAAAATAAGCACCGAAGCAATGGCACGAGAAATTTGATCATACAATGTTATTTGATGGATTCAAGATAAATGAGTGTGATAAATGTGTCTACATTAAAGGTACTAATGATCAGTTTATCATAGTATGCTTGTATGTAGATGACATGCTTATAGTGGGATCAAATAAGGATATAATATCCTCTACCAAGAGGATGTTGAATTCTAAATTTGACATGAAAGACTTAGGTCAAGTAGATGTCATTCTTGGAATTCAAGTAAAGAGAACTGAAAATGAATATATCCTTACCCAGTCTCACTATGTAGAAAAGATTTTGAAAAGATTTTGGCAATATGAAAGCAAATCTGTTGTAACTCCTTTCGACCCAAATTGTAAGTTAATGAAGAATAATGGAGTTGGAGTATCTCAATTGGAGTATCTCAATTGAAGTACTCACAAATAATTGAAAGTTTAATGTATATCATGAATTGCACCAGACCTGATATAGCCTATTCAGTTGGAAGGCTGGCAAGATATACGAGTAATCCTGGACGTGATCACTGGAGTGCATTGGTGAGAGTACTAAGGTACTTAAAATTCACAATGAAATACGGACTACATTACTCAACCTATCCACCGGTGATAGAAGGATTTAGTGATGCTAACTGGATATCAGACAGTTTAGAGACTAAATCTACTAGTGGATATGTGTTTACCCTAGGTGGTGGAGCTATCTCGTGGAGGTGGAGGTTTACTAAGAAGACCTGTATAGCTCAATCAACTATGGAATCAGAATTCATAACATTGGACAAGGCTTGTGAAGAAGCATAATGGCTCAGGAATTTTCTGGAAGATATTCCGGTGTGGCCTAAACTAGGTTCAGCTATATGTGTCAACTGTGACAATATGGCTACAACATTTAGAGCGAAAAATAATGTTTATAATGGTAAGTCTAGACATATTAGACGAAGACATAATATCATTAAGCAATTATTGTCCAACGGGGTGATTTCCTTAGACTTTATAAGGTCAAAGGAGAATCTTGCTGATCATCTGATAAAAGGATTGACAAGGGAGCTAATAAAACAAACATCGAGGGGATTGGGGCTAAAGCCTATTCAATGAATCATTCAGGTGGTAACCTAACCTAGTTGACTGTAGATCCCAATATCTAGGCTTAATAGGCAAACTGGCAGGGATGATTCAAATTGAAACACTGAGAAACCTATGGTTTCTTCCTGTTCCTATGATATGAAGATAATGTGTTGTCTCTCGATGTAAAAGGGTATACGTAGGTATTTAATGACATTGATGTTCTGCTTGCCAGAGGAGTAGTGATAGAATACTCTTAATCGTTGTCACCTATATGAGAGTAGAAGTGGGGTCGCTTCTATGAGATGTCTGAATGACTTAACCTCTCTAAAGCTATTATGAAAGCAGAATATCTTCAGGACCAAAATGAACAAAATCGTATGAACTCAGAGGAAGTTCAGTTCAAGAACGTAGTTCACTGTTCTTCAGAATAAATCCGATGAATTCTCACTATGGAAGGTTCAAGTCCAAAAGACACATCTCTTGATGCATATCTCATATGCTCTCTCTCTCTCATGTTGTTGTCTAGTTAGGACACATTTCATTCATGTGGGGGATTGCTGGAGAGAAAATAAGAAGAGAAGAAAAATCAAAGAAAGACTGAAAAGTGAATGAAAGTGTGTGATGTGAAATAGAGTGGGAATTTGTTCCAAATTGGAAACTCAATGATAGCATGTTGGGTTTATAAACTCAACATTCATGCCTTGGGGTTAGCCCCAAGGGGCACCCCACATTTTGTGGGGAAGAGAGAACCTAGATGGCACATGGTCCTCCCTTCACACGCGCGCGCCGCCGCCGCCGTCCGGCTGGTCGGCTCGGCTCGGTTTAGTACGGTCAATAATTTTTCTTTGATTTATTTGGAGAGGAAGTAAATATCTCCAAACAGAATCTGTAATTATCTACAGAAGATAATTAAAATATCTCCATTATCCCACAAAATCTCTCCATTATCCCACAATATCATCAAAAATCTGATTCTAGTTTATCTACACGTTTGGCTTGCTCCCCAAGCTTTAAAACGTTATATATAGAATAGGGCATCATTAGCTTCTTTTTGGAAGAAGTAGACGAATACAATAACACTTCACAAAGCATCCTGCATATTGAGAGAAATACAAAAAGAGTTATGTGAGGGTCAGAGTAATCGGTTGTTGTACTCTGACTTAGATCGTTGTATCCTGCAGAGACGATTCGACGTAGTCTCCAAGCACCTTATGGAGGACGATAATTGTTTTTAGGACATTACTTTCGAGCAATCCTCGATCTACATCGTATTTTCCGTTCTTAATTTTGCTGTAATCGTTTTTCTGTTTTATTTGTTTATTAGATCAAATAAATTTTCCTGTAATCGTTTCTGTTGCAATTACGTTGTAATCGTTTCATATTTTCTTATAATCGTTGGTTAATGAAAGTATCTTGTTCCATCTCTACTCACAACAGGTCTAACATGTACAAATCGATCTAGGAGTATATCAAGAATATGTAGTCTGCCAGCAAACCCAGTCTGAATGGCATCAGCGGGTCTTCTCCAACCTTTTCGGATTCCCTCTCAGGTTTAGGAGGATGTGACGCTTGATTTTATTGAAGGACAGCCAACCTCACAAGGCCGATATACCATTATGGTGGTACTCGAAAGACTAAGTAATTATTCTCATTTTCTTACTTTATCACATCCATTACTACTAAGATGGCGGCTGAGAAATTTGTGCAAGGTGTCATTAAGGTTCACGGCATACCCATTTCAATTGTCAGCGATAGAGACCCTATTTTCATTGGTGAATTTTGGAAAGACTTTTTCAAGATGTCAGGCACCAAACTACAAATGAGCTCTTCCTATCAGCCCCAAACTGACAGCCAAGCTGAGGTAGTCAATCATTTGTGGAACACTACTTGAGGAGCTTTGTTCATTAGTGGCCCGCAAGTGGTGCTCATTTTTGCCATGGGCCGATTATTGGTACAAAACCACTTATTACATATCCACGAGGATGACGCCATTTCATGCACTATATGGGCGTTTACCTCCCATTATTCTCGAATACCAGACAGGCCAATTCATGAAGTAGACCAAAGCATCCTCACTTGAGATGAGTTTTTCCGGCATCTCAAAAGCAATTGGCGGGTTCTATCAATCACATGAAGCAAACGGTGGATAAGAAAAGGCGTGATGTTTCCTTTGATGTAGGGGATATGCTGTTTTTAAAACTACACCCTCACCACCAAAAATCGATGTTCAAACAATCTCATAAAAAATTGGCTACTCGCTTTTATGGCCCTATCTAGTATTACAGTAAATAGGGGCGGTAGCATATAAGCTCCAACTACCCGAGGGGGGTCGTATTCACCCCATTTTTCATGTCTCCCTGCTAAAGAAATTTATCAGGAATACAACATTGGCATCTCAAGAGCTTCCTCCTATCACTGACGACGAAGTTACCAATTTACAACCGCTGGCGATTTTGGACACACGATGGGAGAAAATAGGAGATTGGTTTGAGGAATAAAGTTTCGTCCACTAAAAGACTTTATTATAGGGCGATGCAACTTGGGAATCTACGCATAAGCTGTATGAGTATTTTCCTGCTGATGACCTTGAGGAAAAGGATCCACTTGGGGGGAAGGTATTGATAGAGAATCAACACGTCGCACATCTGAAAGATGCCAAAAATTGAATCTCAAGTATTGCGAGTAGTGAAGAGGCGTGAAAAGCTATTGCATGTAAGGCAAACCCATGACAGTATTTTCATGCAACGTTATGGAGATGAAGAAATGGTCAAAGACGAAGACTGGGTCATTAGTTTATCTATTTTTCTACATGTAGCAATTATTTACTTTGTTTGCTTCTGTTGTTGTTTCCTAGACAGGTTAGTGGCAATATTTTCGACAAATTAGGAATATGGGTAGTTAGGAATCATATAAGAAAGCTACTATTGGTAGAAGAAATGAGGTTATTTTCTAATATACGAAGAAATCAGAATTCTATGATGGTCGATATCATTGTTTCTGATAGATGGTGTCCTCTAATAGGTCCCAGTCAGAACTCAATAAGCTTAAAGATAATTGTTTTCTTCGGTGAAAATAGTTCCACTGGTTTGAGATAAAAGAAAATGCTTCCACCTTCATTGATAACTACAGTCTTTAAATAAGTAGGATCATTTATCCAAATTCCAATAGTGCTTTATTACAACCTTTCCAATTAAACCCCATAAGTAGCTAGCAAATGAAAAAAAATAACTTATGTAATGCCATCGGGATGTTGTTTTAACTCAGGCAACCTATCATGTATCCAAATTCCAAACACCTAAATTTTGATTGGGAACATGTGAAATAATTTAACTGCAAAGGAGAAATACACAAAGACAACTATGTAGCGGAAGCCTCAAGAAAATTTAACAATATCAAATACTGTTGAATCGCGTATTCAGTAATTCGATTTTCTAAAATTTGTTGAATTCTGAAATTATCAAGATTTAGGTAACAATTTTGATAAATCACGAAATACCAAAAATTGAGATTAGAGAGAAAATGTCTCCAACAATATCATCAAAAACACCTGAAAAACCCTAAACAAATAAAATGTGTTAAAATTATCTCAGAAAACCCTAAACATAAAATAAAGAAAAAATTACAAAAATGTCCAAAACTTACAAAAACAACTTTGGAGCCTCCGAAAGTAACCTAAAATGTCCTTTTTTGGGCCTGAAACCTGGCCGTAACCGGTAAACATAGTTATACATGTAGATCTCTGAATGAGCTTCGATTTGATATCTGACGGGGCCCGTGAGTCAACCCGAGTCAAAAGTTATAACCTCCAAAAAGTCGACTGCGCGTGCGACAATCCATTCCCTCCAAAAACTTCAACGCTACACCGTCTGCATCAGCAACTTGCTTTCATTCACAATCAAATAACAAATGCTAAGAAGGTTTTGTTGGAACAGGAAGGTCCTACACAAGGATTTGTTCCAGTTAAAAAACATATGAGCGCCATTGCCGTTCCACAGGCCAGCTCAGCCTAGCTTTGTTTGGTTGGGTTGGAAAAAGACTTATCTTTTTGGATCGAGTATTTCCAATTGAAAGATTGAATCCATTCAGAAAATTATTTTGTAGCTATTCGAATATTGCAGTATAAAAGGAAAATTGCTTTCATTTTTTCATAGTTTTTCATTAAATTTTTGGTAATCTCATTTTTTCCTCTTAGACCAAATTTTTACATCTTCATTTCTGGAAAGCTTCCCGACACGAAATCGTTGTAAGTTAAGTCTAGTAATTCTAGTTGTTGTTTAGTCCAGTGCGACTGCAAGCAACTAGAGTGGGTGAAAGTCTGTCCTTAGGATTATGAAGGAAGATTTTGCGATCTAAAATAATGAAAGTAATTATGAGAGAGAGAATTAACAAAAGTGTGTGATTTCTTATTCAGAATATATTTTTGGTGTTACATCAACCTCTATTTATAGACTTGAAATTTGTTAAACAAAATCTAATTCACCTGATCTATTTACAACTAAAAATGGAATAAAAAGAATATCCCATCTGATGATCATGCTTGGTTATCCTCAATTATCACATCAACAATCAATTTTTTCTTTTCTGATTGACTCTGAAACCCTTTTATTCATGATTTGTAAGCTACTTGGGATTATTCCCGTTCAGTTGCCCCTATTGTATTCGGCGTTCACAAAGTGTTGATATATAATATTCTTTGTCTAGGTTGGAGCTATGAAGCTGACCTTCTTTCATTGTGAAAAAGGGGAAAGGTTTTTTCAGCTGGTGCGTTAGAGCGCACTTCCGTTTTCCCTTTAATAGTAGGTGGTCTTGTGGTTCCTATACCTCCATGTTTCCCGGTCCTTTCTTTAGTGCTTCAACTCGAAGTGAGAGCTTCTAACTACTTCAGTGAATAAGATAGTTGTGCTCTAGCTCACTTAAGAATGGGACGACAATGGTCTCCCAACAAGCTCATTCTGATCTTGAGCACAATACATTGGAATCTTGAAGTACCACCATGAACATTATCGTGTGTTCTCCTGCGATGCGGTAGGGCATCACTTTTTTATGCTAGCGGCCAACTCCGGCAAGACTACTTAATTATCCTCATCAAGTCACTTACTTGATGTCTAGCTTCCCAACTGGAAGATGATTCCTTTCCCCTCAGATCAATGAAGAAATGACTTACTTTTGAAACATGGTGACCTATATCTGAAGCAAAATGACACAATAATAATATCTTTTTATGCTTTGTCTGCTCGGCTTCTTTTTCTTAAAACTCGTGCTGTTAAGGAGAACGAAGCTATATGCTATGCTTGCTCGTTCAACCATGGGCATCATACCTTCATCTTCTAACCAATAGTCGTGCATCCTTACACGTCCATGTGAAATGACAGAGGAGTGACGTTCTTACATCTTTGATTGCGGGCTCTCGTTGCACGTACTAACATCCCTTAATGTTTATCAATTGATGGTTGTGTCTTTTCATATTCTCGTTTCAATGTTTCATTCGTGTCTGAGCCTTTAAAAGCTTTAGCTTTCCCTTCGTCTTGTCATCGTGATTTCTTTAGTCTTATTCTTCTTAATTCTTCCTTCTTCTCTCTTTTAGTTCTTCTGTGATTAGCCATGTCTGAATTTATCTTCTCCCTTACGTTACTAGAGTAAGAAATGCTAGTGAGTTTAGCGAGTTCATGAGAGCTTACGCTCATGCTTTCCAAGTGGTGCCCATTGCACCTCAGGTGAAAAAGACACAGTGGCTCTTCCCTGTAAATTTCCTGAAGAAATCACCTTCGTTTCAATGTATATAGCCTTCCGGTTTAGATTTCCAATGTCATTATTCCAGGGATTCTTTAACTACTACAATCTTGCCCCTTCTCAGTTTATGACAAATACATATAGTGTTCTACTTTACTTTGAGTCAATGAATATGAATTTTTATTTAAACTTAAGGTTTTTAGAATTTAGAGTGACATATATGGTCAAGTTAAGAGGGGGGAAGGTACTAGCTTTGCCCTAGAAATGATAAAAATGGAGGGTTAATAAAAAAAACCTCCCCTAAGGTGATAAAGGATGAGATAGAGAGGTTCTACTGATCCAGGAGAATGAGGCGGTGATGGTCCCTAGACAGTACCTCAGAACTAGGGAACTTTCAATAAGTGTATTTGCCTGAGCCCCACTATCCTCCTTACTCTTTTAAATTTTTTCTTTTTCTGTCATGTGTTTATATGACTAACTTTTGTTCGTTTACTGTTTTAACAAATAAACGGAGCAACATCAAACCTTACTTCTTGAAGGAGAATATCACTCGTGTTGCCACTGCTTATCACGCACTAATCCATGATTGGAACTCATTATTGGATCCGGGAAGGAAAGTTGTTTTCGACTCAATCCAACCAATTTTCTTTGTCATCCCCATCCCTCAATTTTTGTTGCCTCAACATCCCACAAAGCAATTACTGTTGAAGAATGTTGTGCTTCGGGCTCATCTGTAGATTCTTTTTCGGATATTGAGACTATATTAATTGATTGATTTTAAAAGATGAGGAGTCTCCAAAAAATGGCCAGCAGCTTCAATGAACGGAACGTTCAACATCAGGCAGAATCGTCCTCTGCCCTCCCGTTGCTTAAGAGGTAACCCCATTTTCTCCTTCATCCTCTTCTCGTAATCCTCCTTCGGTAGTTATTATTCCCAATCTAAGTGGATGCGAGTCCTCCTGCTTCTACCCTGGCTGGGAGGACTCTGTTGGTTACTAAGGGAGTAAGGGGGAGCGCTTCTCTATGACGCTTGAAGTTCTCCAGGAGACTCATCCAATCCTCGCTTCGGTTAGCTTCTAGAGGATTGGTTTGCGTCTCAGACTTTGGTACGTTGGATTGCTTCTGGGCGTCATTCTTCCATTGTTGGGCATTTAGATCTCAAGGACATAAGCTCATGATAGAGTTCACGGCCCAGTTTATTTCTGAGAACTCACACCCATTGTGGGACATTAAGCTCTCACAGACTTGAGTTCATTTTTAGAACTCACTGGCCCCCATTTACTTTTGAGAATTCATGCCCATTGTAGGACATTATGCTCCCAAGGACTTGAGTTTATTTTCAATACTCAGTGGCCCCGTTTACTTCTAACAACTCACGCCTATTGTAGGATATTTAGCTCTCCCAAGGACTAGAGTTCATTTTCAAACCACGGTGGTCCCATTTGAGAACTCATGCCCATTGTAGGACATTTAACACTCAAAGACTAAAGTTTATTTTCAAATCTAAGTGGTCCCATTTACTTTAGAGAACTCATGCTCATTGTAGGACATTAAGCTCATAAAGGACTTGATTTTTAGAACTGAGTGGGCCGGTTTCCTTTTCTTCATATCATGGATAGTGAAAGCATTAAAAGTAAATGGACACCAGTTTTACGTGGAAAATCTTTAACGAAAAAAAACCACGGGATATAATAATCTTTATTATGGAAGAAAAGAAAATAATTACACATAGTATTTGCATAAATGAAAATCTTTACATGATTTGGACAGTTCGTTATCATTGTCAATCATAAGGTGGTAATATTTGTTTCCTCTGATTGCTTTGACAATGAATAGCACTTCCAAATTTGGACCTAGTATTCCTCCATTTGTCTAGAATACTTTTTTGAGCACAAGATCCCCAACCTGAAACTCTCATTTGTTTACCCTTTTTTGAAAGTAAGTTCTTATTTTCAGATTGTAAGTTGCTAACTTAATGAGCGCAGCTTCACGCCTCTCTTCTAAAAGGTCAATGTTTTACGCCATCCATTATGCATTCGATGTTTCATCAATGCTGGACCTTAATGTCGGCTTCCTATCTCGACTGGTATGACTGTTTCAGCTCCATACGCCAGAGTAAAAGGGGTTTCACCAGTCGTTTCTCGTGGTGTAGTTCTATAAGCCCAAAGCACTGACTCCACCCATTTTCCTTTGGCAGATTTTAGCCATTTTTAGACTTTCAAGGATTATTTTATTCAACCTTTTTGTCTGTCCGTTTCCTTATCGATAGAAGAGTGTAGAGAGTCTTTTTTTATTATCACATAACGTTTTGACCAGTCTTTTCGTATATTGCAATCCGCTATCAAAGACTAATGTCCAGGGAATTTTGCACCTGCATATGATATTTTTCAATAGAAATTATTTTAAATCTTCTTCTCATACTCTAGCCAATGTTTTCACTTTGATCCACTTAGTGAAATAATTAATTGTTATGAGCAAGAATCTCTTTTAAAAGGAGCCATTAAGAGCGGTCCCACTATATCCAGTCCCCATTACATGAGTGACCATGGGAATGAGAACATAGCATTGGAATTTGTCACATTTCTTAATGAATAACTTTGCTTCTTCATGTATTTTGGGTTAGTAATTTCCTTTGTTGAGTACCTTGTTTGCTTGAGATCTCCCGCCAACATGATTTTCACATACTCCTTCATGTATTTTAGATAATACTTACTTATTTATGTTAGTAAGAGACATTTGAGATAGGGCCCAAAAAAAGACTTTCGATACAAGTTTCCTTCAACTAGAAAAAGACATTTGGCGTTCCGTTACTGAAGTTTCCGGGCTTCAGCTTTGTCAGTTGGAAGATCATCATTTAGGAGATAACGAATGATATCTTGCTCTCAGTTGGAAGATCGACTTCAATTTGTATAAGTTGTTTGATACTAGGCTGGCTGATGAACTCCACAGAAATGCTCCTTTTATATGAAAGTTGTACTGAAGATCCCACATTGGCTAAGGCGTATTCTCTCGAGTTTCTCATCCTTGGTAGCTACTTAATCCTCATGTTCTTTGAATAACATCAACATTTCTTTGGCTGGTTGTACGTATTTTTCCATCCTATTATCTTTTGCATTGTATTCTCCTAAAATATGGTTAGCAATTAACATGGAATCACAAAATATTTAAATCCTTTAATTTACGAACCAAACGGATTCCAACCATTAGTGCTTCATATTTAGCTTCATTATTGGATGCTTTGAAACCAAAGCACAATGCATGTTTAAGTATTTCAACTTATGGGGTCTGAATGACTACTCCTACTCCTGCCCCCCATGATTGGAGGCTTCATCAACATATAGAGTCCATACCCCTTGTCCATACTCCATTGTCGTTGGGTGATGGACCTCTTCGTAGGTGAATTCGGTAACGAAATCTGCTAGCACTTGACCTTTGATGGAAGCTCTTAGTGTGAATAAATGTCATACTCTCCCAGCTTAACTGCCCACTTGACGAGACTTTCAGTCATCTCCGAAGAATGTAACAAGCTTCTTATGGGGGATTATAGTATCACATTGATGGTATGCCCTTAAGGCCTTAGCCTCCTCGATGCAATGACTAACGCAAGTACCAATTTTTCCATCTCTTTATACCTCGTTTCCGCAGCTACAAGACTTTTGCTTATGAAATATACTGGTTTTTGTTGGCCATTGTCAAATCTCACCAATGCAGCATACACTGCCTTTTCAGAAACTGCAAGGTAAAGCAATAATTCTTCCTCTATCAACGACGTCGAGAGCATCAGTGATGACACTAAGTATTGTTTTATCTTCTATAGTGCTTCTCAGCATTTGTCATCCCATTGATGTCCAGAATTCTTCCTCAATTTTATGAAAAATGGCTTACATCATCTACTTGTTTACCGTGCCAAAAATCTATTCAGACCGATTAATCTTCTCGTTAAGCTCTGGATCTTCTTCTTGTTCCTTGGTGACTCTATCTCCATTATTGCCTTAACTTGGTCGGGATTAACTTCAATTTATCTTTGAGTGACCAAGTGTCCTAGGAACTTTCCTGCTGCTACTCCGAATGTGCATTTTTCAGGGTTGAGCTTCATATTACTTGTTTTCAAGGCTAGGAAGGCTTCGTTTAGATTATGAATTTTATCCATTCTTCGCTTTGCTTTCACTAGCATATTGTCCGCGTACACTTTTATTATTCGTCTGATCTGTTTCTCAAAGATTTTGTTAACTAGTATTTGATATGTTACCCCCACATTTTTAAACCAAACGATATTACTGTATAGTAAAATATCCATAGATCAGCTATAAAAGAGATTTTTTCTTGATTAGATTGGAATATTTTAACCTGATTATATCATAAATATGCATCCACGAAGATCAGCAGTTCGTGGCCTGAAGTTGTATCAACCATTTGATCGAATCATGAAAGTGGATAATCATCCTTCAGGCATGCCTTATTTAAGTCACTGAAGTCTAAAAAAAATTCTTTAGTTCACACTCTTCTTTCTGACCATTACCACATTTACTAGCCAGTCTAGGTATCTGACTTCAGTAACAAACCCGGTGTCGAGCAATTTCCTCATTTCTTCTTATATGGTTGTTTTTCTTTCTAGGGTGAATGTCTGCTTCTTCTATTTTACAGGTTCCACAAAAAGACCAGTTTTAACTTATGACAAATTAAATTCTCATTGACACATGGCATTCAGTAGTCATTGTGGCAAAGACATCCACATTCTGTCTGAGAAACCCTGTTAGTTCTGCTTTTTCTTCTCTGATGAATTCTGCCCCTATCCTTGCTGTTTTCCCTTTACCAATGTATACAGACTCCATTTCGCTAACATCTTTATATCTAGGATTTCTCGTGTCATGCTCCTCGTCGGCTAATTGCTAATGGTCAGATATATATTTCCATGTGTTCAAAACAAAAATTTCATGCTTTCTGGCAGAATCAAGTGTTGTTCAGTTCAACAGTGAGCGACCATCTAATCTCCCTTAGTTGTCTTGATGTCTTACGATGAAAATATTTTGTTGTAAGGTGAATGCGCGTCTATCACCATGAAATTCGTGACATGGTTAAACGGCTCAACGTGTATGGGAAGCGACAAGATCATTTTAGAGTAAGTTATAATGTCGTTAAAACTAATCAACGGTTGAACAACATTGCATAGCTCTGGGGTTCCCATGGACATATTGGCTATGGTAGATCGATGAAGTACGTTTACTGCACTCTCGTCATCACCAAGTACCATTTTGCAACAGGAAGTTCCCTATTTGGATAGTGATTACCAACGTGTCATTGTGCCCCTCCTATTTTCCACTATCAATTTCATCAAATATTATCGGGACATCATTGCTTCTTTCGTTCAGCTCATCGTTTGTCTTGAGAGTGGGCTTTTTGCATTACATATTTCACTGTTTCGTGGTTGTTCCTTCTAATTTTGTAAGGGCAATGATGGAATCAACAATCCTCAACGGCTCTTTATTTTTTAGATGATCATTTTTTCTCTGTTCTTGGCTGCTCATTCTTTGCCACAAAACATCTCAAATAGCCTTCTTTTATCATCCCATCTATGTAATCTTTCAGCTGGTAATAATAGTCTTTGGTAAAATGGCTAGCACTCTTGTGAAATGAACAATATTGGTTCTTATCTTTTTTAGGGGGTCCTAGGTGAACGGTGTGGGCCACTTCAGCTATGGTTTATTTTTTATGGGCTCGAGGATTTGATTAACTGGAAGAGTCCATGATGTGTAGACTCAATCCCTTGGATGAACTCATTTTGTGGCCTTTAATTTTTTTCCTTACTTTCTCGTATATTTTTTGCTTTCCCGACCATGTCTTCCATTCTCTATCCCTTTTTTAAACTCTACCCATTTGGCCATTGTTCTGAAATCCATCGTCATGAGAGTTTATGCATAATCTTATTTTTCCTCTTCTAAAGTGATATAGGTTTTCACCTTCAGAAGGTTTCTACCATAGTGAGTGGCTTGATGTTGGACAGGTCATCAAGAAGGGGGGAAATTGAGCCTAATCCATGTCTGAATGTCAGGCTTGCCATGTGATCATCGCATTTTTCATCCTTTGTCATCTCGTAAGGACTCTCCTTCTTTTATCGTAATAGTGAGCAACTACTTCGAGTCTTCCATGACCGTCTGATAGGTGGAGTAATACTGTTCTAAAAACACATAAGACATTATAGCGAAGTTATCAATCAAATAGGAAGGGAGAGAGTGATACCATTTTTGTGCATTGTCCTCTAGGCTGGTCAGTAACATCATGTACATTAACTCGTCCTCATGCTGGTACAGAGCCATTACTTACCTGAAATGTCGAAGGTGGTCAACGAGATCCATTTCGCCCTCGTAGCATTTGAAGTTTGGTGAGACCAACTTCTTTGGAATGAGAGCAACCAATATCTCATGACACAACAGAGATCACAACTGTCTCCAAATCTGATATTCTGGTTGTTCCCAATTTCTACATCTCCTCCATTTTCCTTTCCAACATCTTTTCCATTGCTCGTTACATCATCAACACTACTGGATTGTTTTCCACTCCTGCCTCTTTTTCATTGTCTCTGGATTGGACTTCTACTTCATTTGGGTGCACATTTTAACTAGCACTCGGATTAAGATGTCTGACAGGTCAGGTCTCCCGTACTCTGGCAAGGGGATCTACATTTTCTCTTTCTTTAACGACTATTCTTTGGCTCACTTCAGCCCGTGTCTCGGTGACGTCCTGTTGTAAAGTCGTGATCCGCTCTTGCACAGTTCGCCACATGTTACAAAGTGCTTCGATGTTGTGATTTTTCATATTCGGCATCCCTGTCGTATAATCTGAATCGTGTCCTATTCTCGCACAAGTTGTGTTGGCTGGTTAACGGGGTTGTTAATGACATTTTCCTCATTCTCCACTTCACGTGCAACATATGATCTAGTTCAAGACATCTTACGTTATGATCTTGAGTTAATTCTCAACTCTCTATGAAAGCACCAAATTATAATGGTACATTTTACAATCTAAAATAATGAAAGTAATTATCAGTGAGAGAATTAACAAAAGTATGTGATTTCTTATTCATAATTGATTTTTGATGTTATACAAACCTCTATTTGTAGGCTTAAAATTTGTTAAACAGAATCTAATTTACTTAATCTATTTATAACTAAAAAGAAAATAAAAAGAATATTCAATCTTTGACTTAGTAATTAAACATCAATATAAGAAGATCTCGTATGTTCATCTCATCTAGTGATCCTTGATTATTCTCAGTTGCCATGTCAACGATATGTTTCCTTTTTTTTATTGGCTCTGAAACCCTCTTATTCATGACGTGTCAACTATTTGGGATTATTCCCATACAAAGACATTGTTTTGCAAGCCTCAATCACAAGTCCTCCTTTACGTTTACTATTGTGTTCTTCTCTTTAATATGTAATTTGGTGCTACAATCAAGTTTCTGGGTTATTTTTGTATCTATCTTTTTGCGTCCGATCTAACAGTTTCGTATTCTATGCACAAATAGTGCGTGTAGGATCGTGAATAACACATCTTCTAAACAACTTGATTTTTGAAAGAATATCAAGTTTCCATAACATAATCCAAATATCAGATTGGAGAACATAAGAGGAGGAAGGAGCTGAATTACCAATTGTTTGCCTATCTTCAAAGATTGAGTGACTATTTTTATGTTAATATGACTATGTTATATAGCAACGGAAATAAAGGAAAAAAAAAGACGTGATGGATTAGATAGGAGTTAAATTAGTTGGTTGGCTAGCCCCATATACATACCTATCACCTATAGACAGACTAGAACTTTTCAAAGAAATGCAATTTTTTTTTCAAAAACTCTTGTTAGTTGGCTTAATAATAAAATAAAAATTATTATTACTACTACTATGGAAGTTATTCTTATTGTGAAAATTACTATTTTTAAAATATTGAAGTAAAATGAAGCTAAAAGTATATACACAATTTGAATGTGACAAATAATATGATTTAATTATTTCCCAAATTTGTGAGGAAAAAATAGCATACGTCAATTTAGTAACTTTATAAATTCAAGGGGTAAATTATATACAATTTGACAAAATATCACAAATTCTAAAGTGATAAATAATATATCATTTGGTAATTTTACAAATTTGTTGTAAATTAATATACATAATATCCTCAAAGTTATTGAATCAAAGAGGCATTGGATAGTCGCCCCCTTGCTATAAAGTAGGCTTTACCATAACCTAACTAGAAATAGTAGGTGTGAGTCACATTAACATATTATTTTCATTGAAATTATAACTACGTAAAAAAATAGAAAAAACAATGATTAATTTGTAATTACCCTATAAAAGTTATTAGGATGAGTGGGGATGATTACCAAGAATGAAAAGAGTTGTGGTGGAAAGAGTTGGGGAAGAATGTTGAACTTTCAACAGGAAATCTAAGCAATAGATAATGTTCCAAACACAAAGTTCCAAGGACTTTGGCATGAAACATTGGCATGTTTTGACTCAAAAGCTCTCACCTAATTAATGTATGAGTTTTAAAGTCAAAATCAACATTATCCTTCGAATAATTAGCTCAACCACAATGTAAGTCTCTTAATTTTCAAATTTTTCAACATTTAATCTATATTTAGGGTTGTTAATACATTTCTAAATCTATCTCTCTCACACACTTATTCACACAAGTCCTAACCCTATAGTGATTGATGGGTATTTTCCTGAAAGCTCTATAGAATGATTTTCGAACTTTGTGGTGCTCCAAATATAAACCAACAGAGCCACTTTAAGAAATTAATATTATCAATTAGTTAAACAATAGTTTACCTAATTAAAGATAATATTATAGGATTATTTCAATCCGAAAAAATAAAATTCCAATAATAGATCTAACAACTGTATAATTATTTAACAAAAATACCTAAACATAATCTATTATAATAAGGGTGTTATAGTAAAATAATAATAAAAAGCTAACTAACTCTAATTTTTTGGGTCAAAATAACTAATTAACTCTACTCAAAATTGGTTATTTGTGTAAAATAAAAAAAAATCTGGACTTTTAACAAAAGTTATTCAAAAAGTGACCCAAATCCCTAGTTTTCTCATTATTATTCTTATAGAAATTATAGCAAATAACAATTTATACATCTCCTATTAAATTTTTTTCAAACTTTCTGATTATTTAGATTTTCTGTCAATTTTATGTTTTTTTAATTAAAATCTTTTACATCAGACTTTTCTACCTCTAATTTGAAATTATTGTTATTTTTCTTTTACCCTTTTTAGAGTTAGGTTTCCGTTTTTTAAAGTTACGTCTTAAATTTTCCTTTTTAGTTTAATTTTTTAATTTAAACCATTTTTTGTGGTGTTAATGCTTGTGATATTTTTATGATTTTAATTTTATTCCAATTGACAACGTAAAATATTCTCGGTGTGTAATTAACTTCTATTTAATATTCATGGATTTATTTTGTATGATAATATATTTTTTGTCTAATCAATGTTTAAATACATATTTATGGTAACTAATGTAATTCTACACACAATATATGAAAAACTATTATTTATTACATGGTAGAATAATTAGAAAGTATTCGAAGATAGATTATATTTTAATTATTAAGTGCATAAAATTTCTAGCTAGTCTAGCCTTCCTAGTCTAGTTATATTTAAAACAATTTTTTTTTAAGATTTCACAAACAATTGGATAATTATTGTCCATATCTCTTAATTTAAATGATAAGAATAAGTAAATATTTATTGTTGTGTAGGTAGTTTCCTATAAAATTGATTATCAACTTGTTTCTTTGAGAAAAATATAATTTATGTAGCCAATATTTAAATACATAATTATGGTAACTATGTAATTTTTTTCTCCTGACGAGTGTCTGTAATTTTTATTGCATGTGAATAAATAATGTAAAGGATCTTCTAATAGATAAATAGTCATTAATCTTTAATTTTTTTGACAAGTTAAGTTGACGTAGTTGGTTAACCCCATCACACCCATACCTCAGAGGTCGTTGATTCGAATCATATATTCTCACATTCCCCTTAAAATTTGTATTGTAACTTTGACAGAAATTTTTTTTAATTTTCTTATGTTTGTTTTCTGAGTGTTATTATATTGAAGTTTTAAAAAACTTGAAAATAAATATTTTACCCAACTCGAGACCCATACCCGAATCAACACAGACCCAAATTTCCCTTTGTCCTTTGGCCAATCTCATCTCCCTTTCAGACTCTATGATACAGAGTTTGATGCATTTTGCTTTAGCTTCGAGTGGGGCTGTGGTGCTTCTGGGTGGTCTCGTGATGCTTCGCGGCTCCTTTTCTCCTTCTTATTCTTCTTCACAGCTCCTCTCTTCTTCTTCACGCAGAGTAGATGTTCTGCTTCTTCTATACTTATTCGGGTTATATCGTATAACCAAAAAAATTGATATAACATGCATATCCGAGTTATATAACCCAGGAACCCGTTAGCAAAATATTGATTAAGAGCATTCTTGATATTTTTTTAGAAAACTAACGCCATTAAACAAAATGACAAGGAAGGTTTATGTCTTTTCTAAAACTATAAGGGGTGTTTGTGTCTTTTAGACAAACCTCAGGGTACCCGCGTACTTTTCCTAAATTTTTTGTTTGAAATTCTCGTATGGTAAATTAGACTTTATTAGAGGGAGATAATGTTTTTTTTGTTTGAATTTAGTATCTATCCTATTTTAAAATAAGGACATTTACAGTATATAAAATTGTTAAAATCTTGATACATCAACAAAATTAACAAAAATCAAAAGGTGTAAAAAACTTGATAAAAATTTAACTAGGTGCATAGATATGCGACTTTAAAAGTATTAAGTTAGGAATTGGCTTAAAATATTTTTGAAGCATATAAATGACTATTTCTATTTAATTTAATTTTTAATTTTTATGATTTGTCTATAATGCCCTTATCTCATGTTTCTTAGTTTTTTAGTTATTTTAAAATTAAAATATAGTAACTTTTTTAAACCTGAGTGGTCATGATAATCTTTGTTAATTAAATATGAATCACATATTAAGTGAGTGAGTTAAGGACTTAAATTTGTGATAATTTGTAAAATACATATGCTCGCGACAAGTACGATAAATCCTAAAAAATATTTACATTCTTATTACTAATATTAGAAAGTGGCTTTTTTATAGTTGAAATAAAGTGAATCACACTTTGATTTGTTTTATCAATTCTTTTGTCATTTGAGTCATTATTGGAAATGAATTTATTAATTTTTTATTGATTCAAGAAAAAATTGTGCATTAATCCTGGAGATATTAATCATACATAAAAAGATATCTATGTATATCTTTACAATGACAAATTTGATAAAATGATTCAATTTACGAATTAATCAAATATTTCTTTTTTTAGTATCTTCCAAATATTTTGTGGAGATTTGAATCTTTTATCATCATAACTAATTTCATTAGCACTAATATGTTCAACTCTATGTATTCCTCTATCCGTAGAGCGCATGTGCTTCCCTCTAAGGCAGAACGCTCCCCACCGACGTTTTGTTACTATAAGTTTATAAATAATATTTATATTAGATGAAACATAGTAATATATTAACGATCATATTATATATATTAACATTTTTTGTCAAAGAATATTTATTTAGGATAACGTATAATATTGTATTAACGTTTATGAATATGATATTAATATTTATTCAGTATTTAGAGTGTTAACGCATAATATGATATTAACGTTTATTTAAGATATGATATAAAAGCTAACATATGCATTAACAATCAACAAATATTGAATAAATAGAGTATTAACATCAGATTACATTGTATTAACATTTATTTAAGATCATGACTACTTCTAATATTGTATTTATATTTGTTTAATATAAATTATTACATATGATTACATATTATTCTAGATGGTTATGATGAAAAAAACAGATAATTTTTTTCTCGGAAACCAAAAGAGAGGCAATTAATTAAGCAAGGTATATGTATATCAAATTTGAAAGATGGAGAAATACAACATCCGATAATGAAGTGAACAAATCATTGAAACTCAAACTTTGATGAGAGAGAAGAATGAGATTTAATTTAGGGATTAATATCACCAAATCAAATATTTAAAATTAAATTTAAAATATGCAGTCGCTAATAATTTTCATAACTCCTAAGTACCTAAATTATATTATGTATTTGCATACCATAGATAATATTAATTACTTTTATACATATTTTGCATATGAACTTGTACACAAATTTTATCGTATATCGTTTAAGTAAAATATAATTATTTGTTAAGTAAATTTTTTATTATTGCACTTCATTTTTATTTTTTTTTTAATTTTTTATATATCAGTTTGTTACATGTTTGTAAGATTCAAGAGTTTTGAAAATGTCTTTAATGGGATAGAGGTAAATTAAATAAGGTTTTTAAATTTAGAAATCTGTTGGTTGAGTTTTAGATAAGATTAAACTGTTATAAATATGAACGGTAATATTTATAATTAAATTAAAAAATATAATCATTCATAACCTTTATAATTACTCCTATAAATATGAGATAATTGATGTAATTACTTTTAATTTATTAATTAAATAATGTAATATTTGAAGATAAATTATAATAAATGGTATTTTAGACAACCCCATAAATTATTTAAATTATACTAATAAATAGGGTTATTTATCTACTTCATATGTTTTTAGGTTAATTAATAACTTATCTCTTAAAACGTCATCTATCTATTATAATTTCTGCTACAGTATTGTCTAGTTGCCTCAAAAGCGTTTATTCTTGTTGATGTTTGGGCCCATTTTTTATAAGAGGCCACAGATTTTTTCATTACCTCTCTCTTTATTCCTTATCTTTCTAATATTTCAATATTAATGACGTCTGAAAAAATAAATATTCGTTTATCTTTAAGAGGTTTCTTTATTTTAAGTACATATTTTTAAATTTATACTCTAATGCTAATAGTTTGTATAATATGAATGATTTGTTTCTCCTAAACATGCAAAATTATCATCGTTAAATAATAAAAATTTAATATACATATCATTACTGTGATATTTTTTCTGAAACATGATTTTCTCCTAATATTGATCCTTAGATTTATGTTTACATGAAAAAAGAACTTTTTAAAATGTGACCAACTAAAATATAAACTTAACTTCAAAAAGAATTTTATAACTTCAAATTAATTAACACTTCTTCATAATAATTATGTCTCCAGGGAAATTGAATATATTAACGAAGTTAAAATTTAAAAATGAAAGATTAACCACGTAACTATAGAAAATATTAAAATAATAATTTGTTTTAAGGATGAAGACAACTTTTAATAATTTTTATTTTAAGAATGAATAAAAAAATTAATATATGAGTTATATTTGGACTGTTGATTTTAAAAATGGACGGCACATATTTAATATAAGAAAAATATAAAATATAAAAATATAAAAATTTCTTGTCACCTAGGCACATATCAAGATGATCCTGACTGTCTATTTTTACATGAACGGATAAAATTTAATAAACATAACCTCTTCTATTGGATCCAAATTCCAACAGGGATCTAAATCATGGATGAACATATTGAAATTTGGTGCTCTTCCTATTATGAAGTCAAACACTAGGCATCAATGGTTCATCATCAATTTAATAAAATATGCTGTAAGATTTAGCAAACTCAGAACCATTTATATTATAATTTGAAGAAATTACACATTTCACCCTATTTTGAGGTCTATGTCCCCTTTTTTTAAATTACTATTATGATCTTTTTTACATGTTTTATACCTTTCATAATTTTTAAAACCTTTTCTTCTTTTTTCCCTTATCTTCCCCAAAAGCTTCATTCTTGGATTTAGGGGTGCTCACGGTTCGTTCGATCAATTTTTTGCGAAAAACTGAATCGAACCAAAATTTTCAGTTCGGCAATAAAACTGAGCTGAACCGTTCATGTCAAAAGAACTGAAACCGTATATATATATGAAGTTAATGTTTTGGTTCAAAAATCACCAAAATTTTGTATCGAACCGAAGCTTCGGTTCTCTCATTTTTCCTAACCGAGCTTAACACATATTAAGAACCGCCCGAACTTGTCATTCTCGGTTTCGATTTTCGCTTCTTTGATATTTGAAATTATTGGTTTGATCGTGATTTTTCAGTTGTTCTTCTTCAATCCGATTTTAGATTTTAGCTTTTGATTTTAAGATCCCTCGTGCTCTGTTCTTCTTCTTTTTTAGCGTGTTTTTCTTCATAGCATTAGCGACGGAGATGACGTTGTTAGAGTTTAAAATTAATTGTGTTGTGCAGGATTGGTTGCATTGTTAGGGTTTCATTCTTGGATCTGGGTTTTTTTTTCTAGATTACTGATTGGATATGAGGTTTTGCTTCGAGCTGAAGGCTTCTGATTTTTCTAGATTTAGTCTTTTCTGGGTTTTTCACTTTTTTTATATTGTTTTATGTGAGGCGTCACTTTTTTTATTAGATATTATTCTACGCGATGATATTTAAATTAGATACCATACATATTTAATTTATATACATTCTACACACTCAAAACAAAAACAAAAATAAACCAGTATGTAAGGGTGGTCAGTGTTTCAGATTATTATGGTGTTCATAAAAAAACAAACCAGTATTTTAAAATATACCATATGTATCCACTTTATATACATTATGCATATCTAGTGTAAGAGTGTTTAATGTTTTAGATTATTTTAGTGTTCATAAATAAAAATAAAACCAGTATTTAAATTAGATATCATACTTTTATATACATTACTCATAGACGGTGTAAGGGCATTCAATATTTCAGATTATTCTGATATTCATACAAAAAAATAAATAAGTATATAAATTAGATACATACATATCTAATTTATATACAATACGCATAACCACTTTTATTCTCTGCCATTAAACACAACGTTTCATTAAAGCCACAGTCATGTATGAGACCGTTGTAGCGTAACTGTTACACATGTTTTATGTCATTTTTCATTAAAGTTCTAATGATAATTGACTTCACCGTTTACTAGGCTGCCCTACTATTTTTATAATTAAAAAACTGCGCGGCCATTTTACTAGATGACCATATGTGTAGCTTTCCCTTATAATTTTCTATTTTTCTTGTTATTCAGTTTCAAAAATAGAAAAAAAAATTGGGTTTCTTCTAAAACGGCCTATATCCAGTATGAGCCCTAGACCCATTAGAGCCCAACAATAATACGCCTCTCTTGACCCGAGAATTGCGTCCTTCCATTTTCTCAGTTACCAGACACGAATCAAGCCCTCTCTTTCTCTCTCTCTCTCCCCCTTTCTCTCTCCGACCTTGCGAGAGCCGAGCGACTTAACCCACTTTCACCATGTTCCGCCGAGCCACCAGCCTACTGGCCAGACCGATTCTTGTAGTAAGGGCTCGGCCGTTCTCGACCGATCTTCCCGCGGCTCCGTCATCCGACGCCAACTTCGTGGAGGCATGGAGGAAACTGATCCCCAACATTGAACCTCCCAAGACGCCCAGTGCTTTTATGAAGCCTCGCCCTCCAACTCCTGCTTCTATCCCTTCTAAGATCACTGTCAACTTTGTGCTCCCTTATGCTTCGGAGCTTTCTTCCAAGGAGGTCAGTCTTAGATATTCTCCTGAGTTCTTCCTTCTTATTTTTTAGTTGATAATTTCTTTGGGATGAAGCTAAATTTTCATTCTTTATTCGATTTGGTTCATTTTAGTAAGAATTTTGGTGGATTGATTATATACATTATGGTTTTTTTATCGTTCTAGTGCC
This sequence comes from Datisca glomerata, assembly GCA_003255025.1. Taxonomy (NCBI): domain Eukaryota; kingdom Viridiplantae; phylum Streptophyta; class Magnoliopsida; order Cucurbitales; family Datiscaceae; genus Datisca; species Datisca glomerata. The sequence goes on from QANY01013576.1 coordinate 1,008,412, forward strand.
ATTTTGTGACCGAGATATGCACATTTCGATCTTTCACAATTGCCGCAAATTCTGTATTTTCCTAACCAGAATTATGCTTGATCTCATCATTTGCGTTATCGTAGCTGATGTCAGTAAGCTATAAAATGGAATTTCTCTATTATAGAAATGACATTTTAAGTATTTGTACGAGAATGTTTTTCACTGTCATCATTGATTTACACTTTACTTTGGATTCATCGTTGTCCCATTTTTGTAAAATTGTCATGGTACTTATTATTGGTGCTTTGAAATTTGTCTTCTAGATATTGGACTACCTGGGATAGTCTTACCTAAAAGTTCAATTCTCAGAGGAAAATATGATTCTTTCGATTTTCTGTTATTGTTCCTAAATCTAGTGTATAATTAATAAACCTGTGGTAATATTGGAATTGAATTTAGGGATGTGTTTCTTAGGCGAATTGGATATTTATTACTTCTTATATTTTGCACTATTGAACTTAGCTAAATACCGGTGGGTAGCTTGCCTTAGCTATTTTACTTCATCATGCATCTGCCATAAATTTTCATCACTTCCATATGAGAGGTACCCCTACCTCCCCACCTCCTCAACTGATTCAGCTAGTTGGAAATTCCGATGCCTTTCCTGCTGGATGAGTCCCTTTTACACCCACATAAGCTTCAAAATACTCTCCCTTTTTCTTCAAAGACTTGTACTTGAAAATTGAGGATTTTGTCTCTTAATCTTTTACCAAGTATTATATATAGCGCATTTAAGGATCGAATGCTCAGGGTTTACTTTGCCAGACTCTTATAAAAAAATGTTCACTTTTCTAGACTTGATAAAACAAAAGAATAACTTCGATAGACATCTTTGTTGTTTCTACTGTGAGACTAAGCGACTCTTCATATGGTTGAATTGTGTATGTGTGTAAAACCCATCATCCTACCTAACCTAGTTCACTAATCTCCTGCACCATCTTCATTTCTTTGTCCACCATCCTTCATGGCAACCGCAAGCCCAGAATACTGAGTTACTACTCCTATTGAATATTTATATAGTTTTTTCAACTATACCAGACTTACAATAGATTCAACAAATCTAAAAAATAATTGAACAGCTCTTTGAAGAATTGTTCGTTGGTGAGTCAGTTTTTGTAAGAAAATTATTTTATTGGCTTCCTCTTGGTCGTCTCAGTAAAAAATTTCAAGGACATCCCTTGGTTTTCTTTTTTAGACAATTGGAACATGTTTTGGTTGTAATTCAGATGTAATTTGCTTTGTTCTTGTTTTTTCTTACGGTTTTCAGTTTTTGGTTGATTGCTCATCCTCCAAAATCTGTCATTGTACTCTCTTTTTCAATTACAATAACTTTTCTTTTTCCTACCGAAAATATAACTGAACAGCTGCCTCAATATTCCCACTCAAGCGAAATGGAGAAAAGAAGACATTGAGCTTGCCCCTTAACCAATTAAAACGAACACGAGGCAAAGCTTTATTTAGTACATCAGCTACTTGTTGTTCATTAGGCATATAAGGAACGTCAATCTGTTTTGCAAGAACTTTCTCCCTGATAAGTGAACATCCAATTCAATGTGTTTCATTCTTCAATGGAAATTTGGATTTGATGCAAGTGAGCCTGCTCCAAGATTGCACACCACAATACTGCTGGTTTTGCTAAAGGAAAACCCACCTCAGCAAATAAGGATTGAAGTTGCCTCAGTCTGCAGCAGCTGTAGATTGAATTAGCTCTCATGAAAAAAAAATTCAATCAACGTACAGCCCTAGTAGTTTTCTATTGAATTTATACATTACACCTTTTACCGATAAAAAAATGAAAAATTCAATTCAATTAACATACTGTTTTAATTACTATACCGTCTTTACTCTACTACGTATTAGTTTGAAAGATAGAAAAAGACGTGCAACTGAAAAGACAAATAGAAAAGTTTGAATGAGATTCGTCAATTGTTATTACTAATATTCCACATGGGAGTAAGGAACATTATGATTCTTGTTGTACTTTTATTGTTCTTTTTGTTTCTGCAATGGGTAGATGTACATTCTGAAGCCCGTGAAAACCACTGAAAACAATTGATCCACTCAATAATGAGAAGAATTATAATCTTTTGGTTTCATACATATTGTGGAAGTAAAGGCAGAGAAAATAGGTGGTGGCAATGTGGTAGAACATAGTTTCCTTCCTCAACTATGATTAATGAAGTGGAGCTAAGCTTTAATGATGATCTTGCTTTTCTAATTTCTAAACAGGTTGACATGGTAATAATACCAGCAACAACCGGACAGATGGGTGTTCTTCCTGGACATGTAGCAACAATTGCAGAGTTGAAACCTGGCGTTCTCTCTGTACACGAAGGGAATGATACAAAGAAATATTTTGTCAGCAGTGGTTTTGCGTTTATTCATGCAAACTCGTTTGCTGATATCATCGCTGTTGAGGCGGTGCCTGTTGATCAAATCGACCCCAGCCTAGTGCAGAAGGGTCTTGCAGAGTTCAACCAAAAGCTGAGCTCAGCCTCTACAGACTCGGAGAAAGCTGAAGCCCAAATTGGAGTTGATGTCCATAGTGCTCTGAACTCTGCTCTTGCAGGCTAGTTTTACTAGTCTTCTCACACCCTTTCTTGATTTACATGCTTCTCTCCTTCATGCTTGCATAAATTCTTTGCTTTTTGATCAAGATACTTGTTAAGTCGTATACTGTTGTTCTTCTTAGTTGAATGTGAAAGGTATGAAAATAATATTTGAATAGAATTTTGTTGGCTTGCAGAAGTTGCGAGAAAACCTCAATAAACAGGAAATCATTTTGTCTATTTTTATGTTTTGCTATTTTATGAGCTCTAAGGTGACTCTGATGCTATATGACTCCTAGTCTGATTAAGCCTTCGCCAGATAGGATGTCTGAATCCGGAGTTCTAAGACTAACAAAAGGAATGTTAATTTCTTTACGGAACTCATGGACTATTTTTAACGGAGAACTAATTTCTGCGAATTAAGAAAGTTGAAGGACTTGTGATGGGTATTGCGTGGGTGTGCCAATTAATTTATCATTTAGGTCAACCCTTTTATTCAGCATTATCATTTATTTAAGAAACAAAATTATAGTTAACCAAGAAGACATCTAAGATCCTTTTAATCCCAAAAATATAATCTGAAGAATTTAGCGATAACCATTGAGTAGGCTTGTCTAGTATCATTCTGTTCACCAACATTATTTTGTAGGGGTGTGTATAGTTGGTTCAATCGGTTTTTAGCATAAAAATTATAATGAATCGGAATTCACAGTCTTGTGAAAATGAAGATCGAATTGATAAATTATGTGCATATAAATCGAATCGATCGGATCACAAAATAATTGGTCGGTTCGGTTTAGTTTTACGGTCCATCATGAATTTTTATTTTTCAAGAGGCCCATCAATGAATTTAAATACATGTTTCAAAAATTCTAAATTTTTCATATATTATAATAAAGCTTACAATTTAAACCAATACATATAAACTAAACATTAAAGAGATATGAGAGAAATACAAAACGAGAAAAATATGAGAAATAAGAAAGGAAAAAAAATGTTGAAAAATAAATATGATAGATATAGGAGGGATGATAAATGATCTGTCCGGTACAAAATGTTGGAAAATTCTGGATCGAACCAAAAGTTCGATCTTTTTTAATATAAGATCGAATCAATCATGGTCAACTAAAAATCTACCAAATTGATTGTTTGTTATTCGATTAGGTTCGGTTTGATCAGCTTGGCCGGTTTTTACACACCCCTATTATTTTGATAAGATGACTCAACAATATTAAATGAGGGTAATCCTTATGCTTAGGGGCATTTATTGAGCGGTTTGGTTTGGTTTTAGATCAATTTTATTACCAGACTAATATAATCGGTTTGACAAATGAGTAAATCAAATCAAACCAACCAAATATATAAACCAATCTAAACCAAACCATTAATTATCGGTTTCGTTTAAGTCGGATTGGCGGTTTCTTTTCCCGTGTATTTAAAGTTGATAAATTTAATGCAGAAAAAGAACTCATTTTAATAAAAACGAGTATTATTTCATCAGATAACTTAGTTAATAAAATAATCTCTACATAATTAATAAATAATAAAATGAATCTTACTTCATTAAGCTAAAATTGTGCTCTGCATGAGAACCAGGCTAAGTTGGGACCCCGACTCTTCTACAAAAACTCAACCCAAACCAAACCATTTTTACTATTTAAACCGTTTAATAGCACAATTTATGTTATGCAATATTTTTATAAATAATTTCTGCTTAGAAGAAATAGTTGGGGCCGCGCCCTGGGTTCCCCCAGGGGCGGTTCTATTGACCCTTCAGTACCAAAATGGGGCACTTCCAAGACGTCTAAGGAGGCAATACCTTTCAAGGAGACTTTCCTATCTTGGTATGGCCTAACCATGTCCTAATCCTACAAGACCATAGCCTCCATATTGTTTTCAGGCAAGGAATATCCTTCAAGCCTTTGTCATTAAGCTTAAAGGCGGGTTACAATACTTGACACATAATTTATTAATGGGCTTGCCTCCTTTATAGATCTAGGAGCATCCCATATAAACACATTAACTATAATTGTACATCAGTGTTGTCATGCCGCATGGGCTTGCCTTTAAATGCCATATGTGCATTTTGACATGTCATTTGGATGAGCCAACTTACTATTTACATTAGCCATCTTTTCAAGCTTGATGGCATGACAATCGAGCTTGGACATATCTTTTGAGTAAATGTTGCATTTTCTTTCTACATTAGTTTGTAGACTAGACATCTTTGTTAATTGCAACAAATAAATCATAAAGCATAATTACTATACATTGAAATGTCATTGATATGTCCGAGTAAAGCTAGAAGTCACAAAGAACACCTCAGATGACCACAGGCACCTCCGCCAGACGAATTGGGAAGGCGTGGGGGAGTCCCCACACCTCAGGTGTGGAGGGAGCCCTCTTGCCTCAAGACTCGCGTACTGGGGGAGGAGACGTAGAGGACTCCCCATGCCTCGTTTGTCGCTCGGGGGAGTCCCCACTGGTTCCTCGGGACAAGGCGCTTTGACAGTCACAACTGGCACCTCGAGACGAGGCACTGGGAGACTCCTTACTGGCACCTCGGGACGAGGCGCTAGGGGACTCCCCAGGCTTCGTCTAGCGTGGGGGGACTTGCCACGCCTCAGGACGGGGCGCTGAGGGACTCCTCAGGCCTCATCTGGCGTGGGGGAACTCTCCCCACTCCTTCTTTTGTTTATATAAATATACCGGGGGGAGGGTGAGTTCTTCACTTCTCCCTCCCAGCTTTTTCGCATATTCGAAGTTTAGCGAAAAACTATTTGGAGTAATGACGTCTAAAGAATTTCTTTCCATTTCCAAAACCTTGGGGTATCTCTGACGAAACAACGAAGCGGATAATTCACTCAATGGATAAAAGTCCAGAGGCGCACGTCTTATTGTCATCCGCATTATTGATCGAATGTGAGGTGTCGGGAATTGTGAGGTCTTAGAAGCAGACTCAATTCCATTAGTAAGGCTTGCTCACGGCGGCTTCCTTTCATCGTTCATTACGTATGATGGTCACGCGAGGCTCATGATGGGTTGGCCGGAATTGTGCAAGTACATACTATCCAAACTAGCATATGTCATTTTTTAAGGAGGCTAGTATCTATAAAGCTTTAAGAGTTTATTCGTGCCTCAGCATCCGTGCCTGTTCACCCGCTGTGGATAGTTTGATGTTGCGCTAGAGTAGGCGAACCCACTCATTTGTTGCTGCCTGGGGAGAGTTCGCACCTACTTTAGAAGATGTTCACATGCTTTTGCGCATTCCGCTCTTCAGTAATCATGACCCGTTCGAGAGCGTCTCTACTCTAGAGGAAATTGAAACTCGAGTTGCTGTAGGAGGATTTATTAAATTCTTACAAACTCGACGCATCGGGTGTTCCAAATAAGAAGGTCAACTTGAGCAGGTTGTTGTGTTACTTCTTCAAGGTTGTGGAGTTCTCTAAAAAGACCTCGACGATGGAAGTCAAGGAGGGCGCTAGATTAAAAATGAGAAAGTAGAACTTGCGGCTTTCGTGTCCAGATACATCTGTCAAGGTACGTTTTTAAGTTATGCATTTCAAGGTACGTTGGCTATTAGACTTGTCGAGGGTCGTGGTATCCCCTTAGCACCGATCTTTTTGGAAAATTTGTATCATATACTAGATCATTTTCGCAGACACCTCAAGAGGAACTTGGGGAGGTATAAGATTCGTTCTTAAGTCGATTTGTCCATCTTGTAGATGTTCATCTTGGAGAGGTTCCCAATGTGTGTCCCTTCCTAGTCTCCTACCGCACTAGGCATGGGCGTGGTTCGGTAATAAACTTATGAAGCGTCAGAATTTCCGTATTGGCATCGCCGTCTTCGGGTACTTCAAGGCGCAACCTCATAACCACCATTTGTCCGACCGACTACAGCAAGGATGAAGTATGGCCATTTTTCGGGGAGGAAATCGACTTGGGCATGGATGGTTCTCCTCTTTAGCTCTCGGATAATGACGTGATCATACTGGCCATTCTTACACCAACGACACTCTCGGTAGTGATCGAGCATGAGGGAGAATCCGGGTTGAATGACTTTTCGAGCACTCGCTATTTTGGTTTTGATCAACACATTCCATTGATACAATGACCATGCCTTCAATTTAGAGAAGCCTTTGAGTACCAGATGATAGAGGCGCATAGCCATGGTAACGTAGCTGCATCTTTCCACGTTCCTCAGTCCACTCGCAAGCCCAATGTGACCACTTTAATGACGAGGTATTGGGGGGCCTTCGCTGATTTGTGGCAGTAGTACCTTCAATCTCCTCTTGTTGATTTACCAGAGGAAAATATTTACAAAGGGGCTTGACGGGGCGGAACATGAAACCACCTCTTAGTCAAGGAGTGAGCAAGAAGGTGTTGGATCGGGTTTTAAACATTTGAGGAAAAACAATGAACCACGAACGGTTCGTGAGCGGAAAATAAAATTTTTTTCACATCAACTATTTAATCATATTCAATATAATACATTTTATAATCATGCATATTTTGATTGAAGTATTTAGAAGAGGTAGAAATAATATTCTACCTTTCTAGTATCATAGAAGTTGACTTGGTGGAATCTTATTGATCTGGCGTTATTCATTCTTCGTAGAACATAATCAATCTTCACACTAATAACCATTCGTAGGATTCAGAAGTATATCTCAATAGGATGTCATCATGCATTGAGTGTGGGCTCTCAAAATAACAAAAAAAAACAAAACTTTCTCTTCTTCCTCTAAATTTCGACGGCAACAAGGAAGGGAGAGAGAAACTGCTTTTTTTTGCTCTACGTAATCACACACTGTGATTAGGGTTGTGTCAACACACTTGGGGAGGTAACCTTAATGTCATCTCTTATATAAAGATTACAGAATTTACATATATACTCATATACTGTAAATTGCCAAGATTCTCCTCTGTTTACTGTAATTGTCAAAATTTTACATCTCCCTAGACCCACTGTGTCCAAATTCGTCAATCCAAATTGATAAATTAAATTGATCTACATCAGTTAATTAATCAATTTATTTTATTTATTAATTATCCAATAATTAGAAAATAATAATTAATTAATTTGAACATTAATTTTTGCTCTTCACTATTTTAGTGACAATACTAATCACATATGGGTTCAGGAAGTATACATTAGTCCAAAACATGATTTTGGTCCAACTGGTGTTGTTTCTCATTCATGTCCTTATGAGCTACTTCTGAGACCGAATAGGACTCACATGAATGAAGCCTTAGGATTTAAATACTCGGTGAATTTGTCTCTACAAATTCCCGACCTATTTAATCATGACATCGTACGACTCCACTATAGGTCTGATGCCGAATCAACTCTCAATTCATGCGCGCTACATTTTTTGTTGGTATAAATAAATATTTTTTATTTCACGGTCCATAGAATATTTTGCTATGTTACCCTTCGTGAATATCAATAATAAGAGTGAGATGTTAAAGTTTCCATTTTATCCATCTAGCTATTATTTCCATAACTCATTTATTGATTGTGAATAAGAAAGACATAACAGTGAATTGTTTCACACAATTCACCATGTATTCAATGATTCATTTCATCGAGTACCTTGCTAGGTTTATTTATTCACAAACTCATCAATAAAGCATAAGGTGATACTGTTGCATTTTGCAATCTTGCCACGAATTTCATATCTGTGAATTACGTAACTCTAACATAGTTGAATCATGATCCCCAACATCCGAGTATTGTCCGGAAATTTGAACTCACTCATTTGGCATATCAAACACCGCAAGCAACTAAGTCAAGTTTTGTATTCACCTCAGAATTAAGGTAATCAAGAAAATACCTTTAAGGTGTAAACAATTAGATTTAGAGCTAAATAAATGACTTCGCTCCAAACTAATTTGTTACTGGTCTATTCAACTTGTTCCAAAACATGCTTAGGTAAACCGTTAGAGTCTCCACCCCATGCCCCAAGACCGACATCTTTTGGTTCAACCTAACAGTCGTAATTGAACTCGATTGCCCATTTAATTCTAAAACTGCGAATAACATTCTGAATTATTTCATAAGAGTTTGTCTGGAAGATCACTCAATCTTTACTCTTCTTACGTTGATAATAGTTCCAGAACTTGAATAAATTATAAACACACTTTAACTAATAGAAAAACTTTCATTCGTTCAATAATATCAGTTATACAAAATGTCTGAGAAATAATTAAATACTCACAAATAGTCATTACACGCTACTTTATGGACATAATTTCAACAATCTTCCACTTGGACTAAAGTAGGCGTGTATAATCTCGTATCCAAATGCCCTCCAGATGACCATAAAAGACTTTACTGCCTAAAGTCGTCGTGAATGGATCTGTCAGGTTGTTGATCGTTGATATGTGTGTTACTACAACATATCCAGGCTGAACACTCTCTCATATCATGTGATATTTATGCTCTATGTGCTTGGATCTTTTGTGGCTCCTTGGTTCCTTCAAATTCGCTACAGCCTCATTGTTATTGCAATAAAGTGTCATGGGCTTGTCAGCTTTTGGAACAACTTCTAGAGTCTTCAAGAATTTTCTAAGCTGCCATATACTGTACAGCATCACAAGATGCCACATACTTAAGTTCCATGGTAGATCAGCAATGCAAGATTGCTTAATACTTCTCCATACAAATACTCAACCGTTCAGGATGAACATCGATCCTGAAGTGGACCTTCTAGAGTTCTTGTCTGCTTGGAAATTATAATCAATATACCATGTCATATTCAGGTCAGTACTTGAATACACAAGTATGTAGTTCCTTGATCTCCTAAGATACTTAAGAATATGCTTGATGACATTCCAAATTTTGAGTTCAGGATTAAATTGGAAATAACTCACCACACCTACGGTGTAGCAAATATTTGGCCTAGTGCAAAGAATTGCATACATGAGACTTCCTTTACAGTTTCACAAGCTACCACATAGCTTCCATGGTAGATTCAGCAATGCAATATTACTTGATATTTCTCCATACAACTGCTCTACTGTTCAGGATGAACACTGGTCCTAAAATGGATCTCTTAAAATCCTTGTCTGCTTGGAAATCAGAATCAGTATACCCTGTCATATTCAGGCTAGTACGTAAATACACAAGCATGTAGTTCCTTGTTCTCCTAATATACTTAAGGATATTCTTGATGGCATTCCAATGCTCGAGTCCATGATTAGATTGAAAATGACTCTCCACGCCTATGGCGTAGCAAATATTTAGCATAGTGCAAAATATCACATACATGAGATTTTCTACGACTGAGGCATAAAAAATCTTTCTCATGTCTTCCTCTTCTTACAAAGCCTTAGGAGACTACTCATTGGACAGGTCGACTCCATGCCTAAAGGGAAAATATCCCTTCTTGGAGTCTTGCATACTGAAGCGATCCATCGCCTTATCAATATAAGATGCTTGAGACAGTGCCGACTGTCTATTCTTCCGATCTCGAAAGATCTAAATACCTAAGACAAAGGCACATTCTCCAAGATTTTTCATATCAAATTGCTTTGTAAGTCAAATCTTGACATCGGACAATTTTTCTACATCATTCCCAATGAGTAGAATATCGTCCACGTACAAGACTAGAAAAATCACATGCCCTTCATGTATCAGCTTATACACACAAGGTTCATCCACTAACTATTCAAAACCAAAGTTCTCGACAGTTTTTTTGAATCTGATATTTAATGATCGGGACGCTTTCTTAAGTTCATAAATGGACTTCAGCAGTTACCCTCTTGGCCTTTCTCCATGAACCCGTCTGGTTGAGTCATATAAATGTGCTCTTCAAGATTGTCATTTACAAATGCAGTCTTGATGTCCATCTGTCATATTTCATAATCGAGGGTAGCAATAATGGACATGAGCATTCGGATGCACTTAAGCATGGCCATCAGAATTCGATTCATTCTCTCTGACACGTCATTCTGTTCTAGAGTGTCAGGTGTTATAAGCTGAGAAAGAATACATCCTTCCTTAAGGAAGTTTTCAAATTCTCCTAGCAAATACTCTTCACCACGATCGGATCGTAGTGTTTTGATTTGTTTCTCTAATTGCTTCACAACCATAGCCTTGTACTTCTTGAACTCTTCAAAGGTTTCAAACTTTTGGCACATTAGATAAACATGTCTAAAACGTGAGTAGTCATTAGTGAAAGTTACAAAATATTTATAACCTCCTCTTGCTTGGATATTCAATGGCCACATACATCATTATGTACGAGTTTGAGGAATTGAGTGGTTCTTTCAACCTTCACTGAAAATGGTATCTTGGCCATTTTATCTTCTATGCAGGATTCTCATGTGGGTAGTGATCACACACTTAAAGTTTGCAATGGACCATTCTTTGCAAGTCTTTTAATCATGTCTAGGATAATATGGCCAAAATGTAAGTGCCACAAGTAGGTTAGATCGATTGAGCCAGACTTCAACCTTTTACTATCCCTTTGTAAATCAGTTTTTACTTTAGTGTCATATATCACTAGAACTATTAGTTTTACATAGAATATGTTATTTATCAAGCGTGCAGTAGTGATCAAGCAATCATTTCTAAAGATACCAATATCATTATCAATGAAATTTAAAGAAAATCACTGCTCAATTAAACTAGCTACTGAAATAAGATTTTTTCTAAAAATCAGGATATAATAAACATTTCGTAAAACAAAAAAAACTATTATCAAATGATAATTTAATAGCTTCAACTGATACAACCGATACTAGTGCCTCATTCCCCCAACGGAATCTGAACTTGCCCTCGTCAAGCCTTCTACTTTCGAGTTCTATTTTTTAGCTTTCTTCGGACCTCTCTTGTGTTTCTTTTTTGCGCCAGAGGTGGAAGGCTTGATTTTTATAAAGCTTTCCTCTTGCCCTTTGGAAACAGGGTCTCAGTAGCTTTGCAACTCCTTTATAAGTTTCGGAAGTGAGTACCTCAACTTATTCATCGAATAATTAAGTTTGAAGTTCTCAAAAGTATCTAGCAGAGTCTCGAGGATCATATCAACTTGAGTCTCGCCATCTACCTTAACTTTCATAATCTTCATCTCATTTAGATAAGTAATGATCAACATCATATGTTCTTTGACAGGAGTTTTGGCTTTCATCCGACAATTAATGAAGTTTCACACAACAGTCTGTTTGGCTTGACGACCTTGATCCTCGAACATTTCGGTGATGGTCAACATCATATTAGCGGCGGTTTCCATGTTTTGATGTTGTTGTTGCAACACATTGCTAACATAAGCTAAGATGTAACACCTAACGATCTCATCAGAACGCAGCTAAGAAGCATAAGCATCATTTTTCTATTGAGTCAATTAAGCAATAGGCTCAAGAGGACAAGGGGTAGTGAGCACAAACTTGTATTTTTCTACCGTCATTACGATATTAGGATTACGTTTCCAATCCACGTAATTTTCACTAGTAAGTTTGTTCGCATTCAAGATTGTTGAGAGTGAGGACAATAGCATGATTAGTGAATAAAATAAATAAAGCGGTGTAAACAACTACTTAATCATTTAGGAAAGTATATGATGCATGATGTAAATATTTAAATATTAAAAATCTGATAAAAAATATTTCTTCCATGATGCTACGATCAACAATGATAACTTGTCTCATCTAAGGACAATGTCCAAGTTATCTTCTATCGCATTGAGACTCCTCTCATTTGGTTAACGCTTCTCAAGATGTCACTTCATCTAGCTTAACTAATAACTAATTATTTTGGTCACCTTAACCCCATTGACTAGCTCATATGAGAGATTCCAATGTGCTTCGATTTAAGTGTCTAACCAACACATCGACTTTAAAGGTTGCTATGAGCTAGCAGTCCATCTTGAGACGGTCCTGCCTCACCACTTCTTTTATAAGCTTTAGCTTTTCAAGCAACTCGATGACATAAAGTAACATGATTTTCAAGTTTCTCCCACTGAAGACAGGACCACTAGGGCGGCTCTAAACCATTCTTCGTTCTACCATCAAGTTTGCGTTGAGGACTTTGGAACGTTTCAACGTAAATGACACTCCCACTTAGTTCTTGGAAAAAATAGTTTTTCTTTGCGTTTTCAAAACAAAAATATAACATTTTATCAATTTGAAAAGGCAAGTTTTGAAAATTATAAACTTTTATAAAATTTAAATCACAATTTAAAATTTATAACTTTTATAAAATTCACAATGTATCTAAATTATAACCCATTATAAATTAAAACTACAATGATGCATGTACATGCTACATGATATTTTGATATTGACATATCCTTATTTCTATATAGCATGTTATATGATGATACGTGATTAATAATAAATCATTCATTCAAAATTAACCTATATATGGCTCATTTCTAAAAGTCCCACCAATTTGTAATATTATTATTCTCCTTCAGAAAGTCCCACCAATTTGTAACCTTTTACAAAAGTCCAGTCCTATTTTCAAAATTCAAATTTCAATTTAAAATTTAATTTTCCAACAATTTTTACTTTGATAAATAAATTACCAAGTAAATTAATCAATGATTTATTTTTAAAAATAATTTATAAAATAAATTTAAATTAATTAGTGTTGAAAATAACCTAATTAAATTTAAATAATTTTTAGGGACTGGATTGGGCAAAACCCTAAGATTTTCTAAACCCAAAAGTTTTTAAATCCTCAAGGTTTCCTAAACCATAATGTTACCAAAATCTCAAGGTTTCCAAAAACTCAAGGTTTATAAACTCTAAAGTTTTCAAAACCTGAAGGTTTTATAAACTCTAAAGTTTTCAAAACCTGAAGGTTTTATAAACTCTAAAGTTTTCAAAACCTGAAGGTTTCCTAAACCATAATTAGGAAACCTATGGTGGCGAGCGACGGTGGAAAATGGTGGCGTGGGGCAGCAGGAGACGGTGCAACAGGTGGCAAGCGGCAACAGTGAACAACGATCATGACAGCGAGTGGTGGCAATGAATGGCGACTTTTCTTGGGACGATAGATTTACATGGAATTTAAAGATACAACTTTTACAAAAATTAAATTACATCAAATCCTATGCCTCAATTTCCGCATACATCAATTCTAAAATTGAAAATGAACACTTAGAGTCAATCGATCGGGATCCATTGATAAAACACATTCAAACATGTTTTGAATCTACCATACAAAAAATATATGTCAATATTACATCATCAGTTGATACATATGTCTAATTACTAAATATGCACAATCAATAACACAAGGCTTTGATACCAATTGTTGGAGCGGGTTTTAAAAATTTGAGGAAAAACAATGAACTACGAATGCTTCATGGACGGAAAAAAAAATCACATAAACTATTTAATCATATTCCTCGATATGTGCTTGGGACAGAAGGATGGAGGCGCATGCGAGGTATCTGCGTCGCCCTTTTCTTTCTCTTTTTTTGTACATTCAATTATTCTCATTTAATCTCGTGCTTTAGGGTCACGAGGAGGCGATGATTGTGCTCCCTCGAGCTTCAGACATCGTTGGGAGGTTTAGCCCTATCCACGCTGATGCTTCACCAGTACGAGGAAGTTTTTCACTACGTATTTGCTTATTTCTAGCTTCACATGTGCTTTCGCTTAACTTTACTCTCTATGTTTTCTTTGTACTGATGTTTATTGTTCCGCTATTTTAGGATTTTTTATGCCTCATTCTCCTTCCTTCGGGGTAGTGTCCGCTAATGTGAACACCTCGGTGAATCCTCCAGCGAGGGTCACTCCTGTTGTGAACGTTCTAATGCCCCCGCCGACACACCCTCCGAGTCTTGTGGTTCACACAGAGGTGAATACATTTTCTTTAGTTATCATGGTTGCTGCACTTTATCATTTCTAACTTGTTTCTCCTTTTCAATAGGATTCTCGGGACATCTTTGCAAATATCCTTGAGTTTTTGTCTCCTAACCCAGACGTGAATCCATCGGTGAAGATTCAGTTGGGCTTCAAATTCCCCTCGAAGATATGAATGAGTTAGGGCTTGACCTCACCCTTGAGTCCACGTCCTTCAGTATTTTTAGATCTTTTATCAGGACTTGGCCTGCACGATAGGAGGAATCTTCCGTACATCAAAGGTAGCAAAGGAGACGCGGGTCAAGAAGTAGGTTCATCAAGGATAATGTCACAGAGGGTCACACTGGTTCATCATCCACTGCCAAAGTTAATCAGATGGAGACACTTTAGTCACCAACGGTGGCTAGTACTCTTCCTTTAATCTTGATTCTTTCATCTTGTAGTTGTTTGGGGTAATGGTAGAATTTATTGCGTGATGATCGACAACTTCCTACTCCCATACTTGTAGAGAACAGACTGGTCAGACCCTTGTATGGGTTTTAGTAGAATGAAAGGAGTGTAAGTAGTCCGTAAGGCGTCTCTTAACGTGTTGTCCCATATCCTCTATATCTTAGATCACTCGACTCTCGAGGATGCGGATCCCTAGGACCTTGCTTATTTACGGAGTTGTTGGCAGGACTTTAACCCCATGGTTGGGATGGGATCATCCCCACATCCACATGTGTATGAGGCTTCAATGATGACAACTTAGCATATGTCATGTTGAAGCTTTGGAGGCAGATATGGTAAACCAGAACGTGATTTGGGCCAGTGTGGAAGAGGTAGTGAACTTCACTAGGGGAGAGATTAGTAAAAAGCGTATCATGTTAGAGCATTACCCCAATGCTTCAGGTAAACTCACCCTGATTTATTCCTCAAGCCCTAGCTTTTGTATTACCTCTTTTGTATTCTTATACATGCATAGACATGCAACACATTAATACAAAAGAACATATTATTATTTCATTCAATAACATGTATTTATTCATACTTCGGATTTTTATTATACTTTGTTGTCGTGAATTCCTACTTTACGTTTTACGTCGCCTTTACAAGCGACTTAGCATAAACATTATCAATCAAAGATAATCTCTAAATTTAATCATACTACAACGGTCTTATTGCACTAAGTAAAAAGTAAATAAGGTAAATTTATATATTAATATGACATGACGACCAGATTTTGCCCTCGTAACTATGTTAGTTTCAACATCGAAGTGAAAATCAACTGTGTATTTTGAGTTTAGCGTATCCTTCTCCCTTTTTTTAGAAAGTATATCATTTGTAACATTCAAAATTTATTTTAGTGGGATCGCAGCATCGACCAAGTTACGCGTAGATGACACTAGAGGGTTCTGTAATTTTGTCATTACTTCACCTCAATAGACATGATTTTTGATACAGCAAAGAAAGAGGAAGTTTATATTAATATTTCAATATCTTTATTCGTCTCTTTGTTGGTTTGTCTACTTTCACTAAAATGTCTTACATGCGTTTCAGAAATAAAACTTTGCTGAAATGTCTTAAATGCATCTTAAGAATGACCTAATTACATGCTACGATCATTTCACAAAAATGAAATAGAAGTAAAAATTAAGCATAATACTTCTTAATGTACTTGAAGTTGACGGTTGTTAGGACTACCTATTGTGTTTGGGGGTCGGCTATAGAGGCGATCTCATAGGGTCCTAATCACTTGGGCTCAAACTTACTGGCATGTATTCCTTTCATCGCATGTTCAGCCGCCTTCAACACTGGGTCCCCCACGATGAAGGTCCAGGGTTTCATAATGACTTCGTACATATGGCCCATGCACTTTTGGTATGCTTAAATGTTCTCATTTGCCTTGTCTCATCTTTCCTCCAGGGCTTCTATGTCTCCGAGGCGTGTAGCGTGTTCCACCTTGGTGGATAATAAGAGTTTGGAAGAGGGTATCATTACTTCTGCAGGTACGACAGCTTCGCATCTATATACTAATGAGAAAGGAATTACTTGAGTGGGCATTCGCTTCGACATTCTGTATGCCCAAAGTGTTAAGGGTATGAGCTTGTGTCAATTTTCTTAGGCATCATGAATAATCCTACTTAGGATCCTTAGTAACATTTTGTTGGTCGCCTCTGCTTGTCCATTTCATTTGGGGTAGCAGGGAGATGATTTATCGTGCCAGATGTTGTAGTTCTCGAACAACTGAGATACTACATTGCTTCTAAACACGGTGCCATTATTCGATATTATCCTCTTGGGTACTCTAAATCTAAAAATCATGTTTTCCTTGATGATGTTGTAGACTTGTTCCCCTATCCTCATTTTCAATCAAACTGCCTCTACCCACTTGGTGAAGCAGTCTGTGGCAGCTAGGATCCATATGTTCCCTTTAGAGGCAATTGCGATCGGGCCTATTAAGTCCATGGCCCAAGTATGAGATGGCCACAGGACCCCCATCAACTATAAAGGCACTGAGGGCCCATGTATGACGTTCCCTAACACCTGGCACAATAACATTTTCTTGTGAACTCCATCAAATATGCCTCCATGGTCGGCCAATATTACCCCGTTCACAGTAATTCCTCATACAAGCGCCTCCCTCCTTGGTTCTCTCCGTAGGTGCCTCTGTGTACCTTTTTCATGATCGCGCGTTGTTCCTCAAGCCCAAGGCACTTGAGCGGGCGATCATCTATCCCACTTCGTAATAATTCTCCCCTCAATAGAAAGAAGCATGAGCTTCTTCTTTTGATATTGATGGCTTCCGCAGGGTGGGTATGGAAAACTACACCTGCCGGGTATGTGATGTATGTTTGCCTTCAATCAGTGAAAACTTCTATGATATTCACCTCTTCAGGTCCGGTAGGAGTTAGAATTTTGGAAAGGCCTTTTGGAGTGTGAAGGCTTCTTCATTCATGTTTGGCCAACAGTACGCCATCCTTTGTAGACGTCTATACAGTAATGGTCCGTCCATGGAGCAGACGTCTGCGTGAAGGTGCTAGAGCCACCCTTGTCCTTCCTCAATGCTTATACACATCGCAAGGACCTCATCTGTCCCCCGGTAGAACAATACTCCCTTCAATTGGATAAAACTTTTCAAGTCTCGGTCCTTCAGTATGTTCCTCTCATTAAGCTTCCTTCGGACATCGTCTTTCCAACCTTAAAGGGAAATGGAGAAAGACTCTCAAAAATAGCAGGGCTAGACTGAATTGCCACTTCAATAGGAGGGATAGGATTTGTGTTTGGGAGTTTGGAGGTGATCGTGGCCAAGGCATTTGCATGGCAGTTTTGGGACCTGGGCGTGTGTTCAAAGGCTAACTTCTCGAACATGTTAGCCAGCCTTTGGACTTTGTGCCTATATTAAGCGAGGCACCCCATTGATTTGGTTGATTATCATGTTAGAATCCCCCTTTACTTTGAGAGTCGTGCTTCATTTACCTAAGCATACTCTAGGCTAAGCACCAAGTCTTCATACTCAACTTTGTTATTCGTGCAATGGAACGCTATCTTGTAAGCCTTCGGGAACATCTTACCTACATGGTCCTCTAGCACAAGCCCTGCTCCTCCTCCACTATGTGTTGAAGATCCATCGAATGTTAGCCCCCACACTGCCTCTTCATAAAGGTTTACCTCATGGAACTCCCCTGGGATGGTTTCATCCAAAGGCTCAGATTCTCCATTCAGGAAGGCGTGAAGTCAAACTCGCTTAACAACATCATCCACCTAGTGAGCCTCCCATTCAGGGTGGGCCTAGACAAGAGGAAATGGATCGGATTGGACTTAGTCATTAAATAGATTTTATTACCGAGTAGGTAGTGTCAGAGCTTCTAGGTGACGAAGACAAGTGCTAAGCAAAGTTTCTCTTACGAGTGTATCTCAGCTCCACGTCATGCGAAACCCTACTCAAGTAATGGGCTTGCAATTTTGCTCCTTCCCGCTCTTGGACCAATAATGCTCCAATGGAGTTAGCCTTGGACGTAATGTACAGAATCAGAAAAAAATCACCCCCGGGGCGACACCATGGTGGCGGATTTGACCAAGACATTCTTGATCTACTCAAAACATCTCTAATGTTCGGATGACCACTCAAACTTACAACCTTACTTCAGTATGATTGCAGTTCACTGACTAACTCTGCTAAAGCGAGAATGAAACGACACACATAAGATACCTAGCCTAAAAAAGATTTGAGCTCATTGACTGTCTGCGGCTGTGGCATGTACCTGATGACCCTCACA
The DNA here is from genome assembly GCA_003255025.1 of Datisca glomerata. Taxonomy (NCBI): domain Eukaryota; kingdom Viridiplantae; phylum Streptophyta; class Magnoliopsida; order Cucurbitales; family Datiscaceae; genus Datisca; species Datisca glomerata. The sequence goes on from QANY01013576.1 coordinate 1,027,055, forward strand.
TTTGGCTGGTCAATGTCTATCCCACGCTGATGCACACGAAAACCCAAGAAATTGTCGTAGGGTACCCTAAAGGCACACTTTAGAGGGTTCATCTTGAGCTTGTATGTCCTGCACCTCTAAAAAGTGCTCTTGAGGTGCCTGAGATTCATGTTCGCTACTTTGGACTTTACGACCAAGTCGTCCGCATAATCCTCCATAAAGTCATGTATCATGTCATGAAAGATTACCGTCATTGCCCTCTGAGAAGTAGCCCAGCATTTTTCAGTTTGGAAGGCATCATAAAAATTCCCAAAAGGAGTCTTGAAGGCGGTTTTCTCACCTTCTCCTGGCGCCATCCTGACCTAGTTGTACCCACTGAACTCATCCATGAATGTGAATATCTCGTGTTCTGTTGTGGCATCTACCAAGGCATCTATGTTAGGTAGTGGGAAACCATCTTTCGAGCACGCCTTGTTCAGGTCCTTGTAGTCGACACATCATCGTATCTGGTCGTTCTTCTTTTTCACTGGCACAATGTTAGCCAACCAAGTGGGGTGCTCTATTGGTTTTATGAACTTGGACTCCATGAGCTTGGTGATCTCAAACTTTATTTTTAGTTCTACTTCAGGGTGAAAGTGTCATGGCGGCTGCTTGATGGCATTACACGCTGTGGAAACCCCCAGCTTATGTGTTATCAAGGCGGGTTCTAACCTAGGCTTCTCCATGTATGACCACGAGAACACATTTTGGAACTCCCAAAGTAGGGTCAATAGGTTTTCTCTTTGACCTTCAGACAAACTTCTTGCAAGGAATATGGTGTTGGATCGGGTTTTAAAATTTGAGGAAGAATCAATGAACCACGAACGGTTCGTGGGAAGAAAATAAAAAAAAATTCACATCAACGAATTTAATCATATTAATAAATCATAGAAACGATTATGCATATTAAGTTAAACATATTTAAAAGAGGTAGAAACAATTTGATACCTTTCTTGTATCGGAGACTTTCTGAATTTGTCGAATCGTAATTTAAGCTACATGTTCTTCAAACTTCAAAAATCAGGAAGTTCAAATTGTTTTCGCACTAACAACCACTCGTGGATTTCATAAATATATCTCTAGAGAATATTGATCAGGAACTAAGAGTGGGCTCTAAAAAATAACTAAGGAAAACAAAATTATTTTCTTCCTCTATGGGTTTCGGCGACAACACAGTAGGGAGGGGAGAGACAACTTTTGCTCTGTATTCTTAGGGTTGTGTCAACACACATCTCTCTTATATAATAATTTTGGAATTTGCACATATACTCCTATATGCCAAATTTCTAAAAATTCAACCCCAATACTTATGTAATTGCCAAAAATTATATCTTCTTAAAGTCAATATTGTGTCCAAATTTATCGATCCGAATTAATAAATTAAGTTGATCTCCATCAATTGATTAATTAATACATTTAATTTACTAATTATTCAATAATTAAAATATAATAAATTAATTAATTTGAACATAAATTAATTGTTTATCACTAATTAAGTGACAAAACCCATCTCATATGGGTTCGGGAAATACAGCTTAGCCCCAAAACACATTTAGGTCCAACTGATGGTACTTATTCTATTGTTGTTCTCATGAGCTATCTCTTAGACCGAACAGACCCACATGAGTATAGCTATATGATTCAAATACCCGACGAATTTATCTCTATAGATTCTTGACCTATTTAATTTTGACATCGTACGACTCCACTATAGGTTTGATGCCGAATCAACTTTCGATTCATGCACGCTATATTTTCTGTTAGTGCAAATAAACTCTTTTATTTCATGGTCCACAATATTTTAACATATTACCCTTTATGAATATCAGTAACAAGAGTGGGATATAAAATTATCATTTTACCCCTCTTGTTATAATTTCCATAACTCATTTATTGACTATGAATAATAAAGACATAATAGTGAATTGTCTCCTACAATTAACTAGTTTTATTCAATGACTTATTTCATCGAATACTTGGCCAAGTTAATTTATTTACACGCCCATCAATAATGCATAAGGTGATATTGTTGCTTTCGCAATCTAACCACGGATTTCTATATATGTGAATCACGTAACTCTAACATAATTGAATTATGATTCCAACAGCCGAGATATTGTCCTGTAATTCGAACTCACTCTTTTGGCATATCAAAGACCGTAAGTAATTAAGTCAAGCTTCGTATTCACCTCTGGATAAAGGTAATTATGAAAATACCCTGAAGGTGTAACAATTAGATTTAGAGCTAGGTAAATGGTTTCGCTCTAAACTAATTTGTTACCGGTCTATTTAACATGTTCCATAACATGCCTAGGTCAACCGTCAGAGTCTCTACTCTCATGCTCCAAGACTGGCATCATTTGATTCAACCTAACAGTCATAATCGGACTCAATTTTCATGTCGATCTTAAGACTACGGATATCATTTTGAACTATTTCAGAAGAGTTTGTCTAAAAGATCCCTCTGTCTTTACTCTTCTCACGTTGACAATAATTTCAGGACTTGAGTAAATTATAAACACACTTTAATTAATAGAAAACTTTCATTCATTCATTAAATTCAGTAATACAAAATGTCTGAGAAATAACTAAATACACACAAATAGTAATTAAACTCATTCGGTAATGGCAACGATACTAGTTTCGGAGGTTCTTCTGGCACTTTGCAGTTCATCACGTATGTCCCACTCATCATCCCTTGCTGTTTTATGAATGCCTCCTCGTCAAGGAAAATGTCCTTTGGTGACGGCAGCGATACTGGTTTCGGAGGTTCTTCTGGCACTTCACAGTTCATCACATTATGTCCTTTGTCATGTCACCCATAGGATCAGGGCTCTTGACCCCCGCACCATCATAAACGGTACTTCATTTTTCGATTTGGCAGCGACACCCTAGTGACTACTTTGCTGCCATGTGTAAAGGTGATCATCATGATCTTCCTCAGGGACCGCCATCCCACTTCTAACTTTGGCAAGGTGATCATTGTGATCTTCCTCGGGTTCCCGTACCAGCGGCAACAATCTCATCAAACAAGGTGGTCTCAACCAAATAGGCCTTAGTCTTGTCGAAAAGCGCTTTGTATCCGCTATGATGATGTCTTTTCCCTCCCACCTGGACATGATGCACTGGTGCAACATGGAGGGGACACACGCATGGTCATGTATCCAAGGCCTCCCAATAAAATATGGTAGATGGTCTCAGACTCAATGACATGAAGGCAGTTCGTGGTGCAGATTGGCCTTACTTGCACATCAACATTGACGTTCCCCAATGTTCTGATGGGCAATGATGAGAAGCCTGTGATAATAATCTGCTACTTACCTAGCCTCTTCTCATGTATACCCGTCGCTTGTAAGGTAGCGAGTGACATGACATTGATTCCAGACCCATCGACAACGAGAGCCCTCATAACCTGTATTTTGTTGACCAGGGCTTCCACTTACAAAGGGTAGTTGTCCCCAACTCTCTTCACCATGCAGTCAATGTTGATGGAGGTGATGGCACCTTCTTCATTTCTCCTTATTATCCCTAAAGTTGGTTGGGAGAAGTAGCACTCTGCCCTTGCCTTACTCTGTTCAGTGACATTCATCAACATTTGTGTCGCCTGACGCGAGCTTCTTGGTCTTGATCTAGCATGTCGTAAAAGTTTTTGCAAACTGTTGTCCTTAATAGCCCCCTTCGTCCTCTACTTCTTCATCTACCGCGATCATTCAAGATGAAGAGGGGCATCCCACCACACTAATCATGTTTACATTAGTGTGCGATGGGAATGGATGGTCCTCCACGACCTTCATATATTCCGTGATGATCTCCCATTTCTTAAGCTCATTCTTGAAGATCTGCCTTAAAGTTCTGTAGTCCTTTGTCGCATGGGAAGTGTGTCGGTGGAAGCTACAGTACCAGGTGGGCCCCCTCTCCTTTCTAGTGGGTAACTTGTCTACCCAAGGTCACTGTATGACCTTGTCTTTCACCTAGGCGTCCAAAAGCGCCTCTACTTTATCCATGGGGCAATGGAAATATGGTGGACCATCCCTTTCACTTCTGCCCTGCTTAGCACCCCGCCCCTGGGGTTGCGCCATAGCTACTTAGGTTGTGTACCTTGCGGGTTTCCATGCACGCCCCGGACTCACCTTCCTCCACGAATTTTGGCTTAGGAACCAAAGTATTAGTACGTTGAGCAGCTATGTTGAGGGGGCGGATGTGATGATGTCAGGGTTCTCCAGATATGCCTTGTACTCATTTAACATCTTACAGATGCACATAATTACCAATACATCTTCCTTACACTCCTCACGGCAGTCCAGAGCCTTAACCTTGAACTGTCTAAAATAAGTCATCAGGTCCACGTCTTTTCCAGAATACTCATTTTCTCTTCAGACATGAAAAAATTGGTCATGAACGCGGAAACCATATAAGGCTAATTTGATATTGATCCCAGTGTCAGATTGGAGTACCACGTGTACGCCTGCTAAGTCAACGACTTTGAGAACTCTCTCAGCCTCATGGACTCCTCACATCATGTGGGCCCAGGTCATCAATGAAACATGCAACGTCCTCTCTTGCACATCCATCCTTCTCCTTATACTTACAAAACTTTGGAGGCACATAGTTAGACGGATATGGCATCATGGCCAATTCAGTTAGGTAAGGGGGACAGAAGGCCATTATGGTCTCGCTCAAGGTAGCCTTAAGCCTCTTCATCTCTAGCATTTTCTCCAATGTCTCCTTGGTGATAAAAGATTCAAGGTCTGTGTCATCGACTGAGCAATCAAGCGCTGGTGTAGTATGTGCGAAAGCTGGTGGGATGATGACGTTTGTGGGGTTGCTTGAGTGACCCACATTCTGGTTACTATTTACCATCTCGAACCTAGACAAACCCCTATGATGTGTAGGTGGAATAGGTCTGTCACCATTCGTTTAATTTATCGTGTGGGGTGGAATACTATTGACGACTTGTGATGGTGGAGGAGGGTTCTGGGCAGTCGTGAGGAGAGCAGCCAGCGTACCCAGAAGATTACAAATCTTGACATTAAAAGCCTGTAGATCCCAGATAGTATAAGTCAGCTATGCCACTGTCATAGTGGTAACAACAACGGCGATGAGGTTGTGCCTCTCCTTAGAATAGTCTCTTCCAAGTCATGGTTCTCTATCGACGGATTGGCATTGTCCCTTTCCAAATGGGAAGAAGTTCTTATGATTCTACCACGTCTGCCATACTCAATAAAAATGGTAGTAGACACGTCACTTCCTAGTAGAGTCGCCCAAATGTTTAGGGGTTTTCAGGTGATGTGTGATTTAAGTGACCTAGTCTATGACAAGTGAGGCTGAGAACGCCGGAAAGTGACAAATGCCTTTACTACTCTAAGGTTGGTGAGAATTCCAAGAGAGGGATATTCTCTCCTATTTGGCCTTGGGAAGTGTGGAATTGATGATCCCTATAATGACATCAAGGACCCTTTTATATAGATGAGATCAAGTGGGGACCACAAGTCTGTCCTTTGCAACGACGTGGAAATCACGTGACCATGCCTTAAATGTGATCATGCTTAAAACATCACCACGCGTAAAACGTGGTCACATTTTTAAAAATGACCTATCATTCATAGCATGTGATCACTTCACATGCGTACAACTAGTCGTGCCTTTGCGACATCAAGTGGATGGATACATACATTAGATTTATATTGCACAAAGGGAAAGCCACCCTCGGGATCCCCCCCGGAGTGATATGGGGAGCCACCCTCAAGGGGCGGCATGGGGAGCCGCCCTCGGGGTTCCCCCTGGATGGTATAAGAGGGAGCCACCTCCGAGGTTCCCCGGGGATGGAGGGGTTCTATTGACCCTTTATTACCAAAAGGAGGCATTCCAAGATGCCTAAGGGGGAAATACCTTTCAAGGAGGTTTTCCTATCTTTGTATAATGTAACCTTGTCCTATCTTGGTATAACGTAATATTGTCACTAAGCTCGAAGGCGGATTACAATACTTAACGCATAATTTGTTAGTGGGCTCGCCTCCTTTATAGATCTAGGGGCATCTTTTACAAACACATTAACTATAACTGTACATCAGTGTTGTCATGCGACATTGGCGCCACATGGGCTTGTCTTTAAATGTCACGTGTACATTTTGACACGTTATTTGAATGAGCTGACTTATTATCTACAACCTTTAGAGGTGGCAACCAGACCAGGCCGGCCTGGACGGTTCACAGGCCGGGCCTGGGCCTTTTCAGGCGGTTCATAGGCTAATTATGGGCCGGACCGCTGAAATTTTAGGGTGGCCCGGAATGAATTGCTGAACCTGCTAGTATACTCACGGGCTGAGCCTATAAGAGTCCAGGCCGAGCTGGTTCACGGGTCGATCCTGATTAAATAACCAGATCGGCCTATTTTCCTTCCCTTTAAAGTGATTTAATTCTAAAAATGTAGATGGGGAGAGTTGAATGTTGGTGGGGAATAAAAGAAGTGTGAGGATTACCACTAAGTTATATGAAAGTTATGTTACTTTTCTTTTAATTATTTTTTTTACTTTAGAATCTCAATAGAAAAACTTGTAATACTAAATAAAATAATTATTTTATTCATTGAATTAAATAGTTACATCACTATAAATTAAATACATTCCAATAAAGTGTTCATTTAAATAAAAAAGTTATAATAATCATGGAGACCATACTCATAAATTTATTATTTATTATTTACTGAATTTATGAGTTGCATCACTATAAATTAGGCACATCATAACTAGTTTGGCACCTACCTATTTATCAATCACTTGTAACAATCTAAAAAATTAACACCCCCTCCGAGCTAGTCTCATTAAAATCTTTACTGGAAAAAATTCCATTGGGGAACCATTTCTTCACTCACTTTTTTTACTTTTATTTTCATCAAGTGTAACTATTGCGAGCAAACTAACCATCTAAAAATTGGAGGAGGAACATGTTATTTGAAGAGGAATTATAATTTTTATCATGGAAGTGGAAGGGAAATTTGAGTATTGAGATTGTCTTTTTTTACTTTTGTGTCTTGTTAAATTGTGTTAGGGTATGGCCTTGGACCCTTGGTGTATTTTTTGTTGATTGAATAAAATATCCATTTAACTATTTATCTAAAAAAACATTTGACAAAATGTATTGAAAGACAATAAAAATATAATACAAACAATATGTACACAAAAATAGTCTTAGTCTAGTTGTAAGGTGTCCTATTAATAAGGGTTCAATCTTCAATAGATACAAAATCAATGATTTTTTGAGATAAAAAAAACTTATCCACGGGTCGGTCAGGTTCAGGCCGGGCCATATGGCAAAACAGCCAGGCCCGTGCAAGACTGAGCCTAGCCTGCATGCCTTAACCGGTCGGGTACTGTTCATATGCGAGCCGGCCCGGGCTTTAACGAACCGGTTCGTCCAATTTTGTGGGTCTAACCGATCCACTTGCCACCTCTATCAACCTTATATTCTCATCCCTTGCTTATCTAATACAATTACTATTATTTATTAAATATTAAATAAAATGATGTATTCTAAACAATTAGTAAGACAAAAAAAATATACTTGAGATATACAAAAAATATGATTAACACTAATAATACCAAAAATATAGGATTAAAACTTTCATTATGACACACAATGCACTAAATACTATTATATACATGAGATATATCATATGATAAAATAGGAATAATATGATTCATGTAATTATTTACAATAATCATATCTAATTTCTTTATTTATGGTCCATTTTATTTTTATAAGTATTTATGTAATTAATGAAAATAATTATTTCAAAATATTTCTTAACAAGTACTCATTTGTTTTATTAGTAAATATTTATTTATTTTGAAATGTATAATTTTTTCATTAAATGTATATTTTTTAAAGGCGGAGCAATTCTTTACTTTTTCATGGGAATTAGTAGTGATTTTTAGACAAATATATATATCTACTAATAAAATAAATAAATATAAATTCAGAGTAAATATATTACAGATTTTACTATGTAACATACTTACAGGCTTTTGTTAGATAAGAATATATATACGGATTATAATAATTATTTGCATAAAGATTTTTATAATTGTTTGTAAATATATAATAATTATTTTAGTAAACTAATCAAATAATTCATTATTTATCTAATAATAATTATTGACATAAAATAAAACTAAAAAATAGTAAATGGATTATTAATAAAAATATATAATAGTACTGTTTAATATTTATTGTTTGTATTAAGAGNCTTATATGCAAAAAATAATTAATATTTTTATAATAGTTTTTAGTACTTTAAATTTCTTAAGTAACCTAAAATGAGTGAATCTTTCCGACAATTTAAAATTCAAAAATTATTTAGTTTAGTTATTAATTAGGATAAATAATATTGATATAAATGCACTTAATGGGTATTATGATAAATGTAGTTTTATAATTTTTTTGAATTTTTTATAAAAGTTAATTTTCTCATTATTACCAGTTTTTTTACAAAATAAAAATTGAATCAATATATTTGCCTAAAAGCCACATATAAAAGTGGCTCATTTAGGAAAATAGGTAATTTTTTAAAAATAAGTAATAGTATGGCCGAAAAAATTGTATTTGCAAGAATGACCATTTTTTGGTGACTGTAATTTTTTTATCAAAACTGGAAAATTTTATGTACATGTGTATTATGATATATAAAAATATACCATGATATATTTTAATATACCGTAGTATATTTTAATTTACCATCAATATATCGTAGCATATTTTAATATATCGTCAATATATCATACTATATATAATATATATTTTTTATACCACCAGTACCGTGCGCTTCTCACACCGAAACTCGTCCCCTCATTCTTGTTCTCAATTTATTACGCTTGAAAAATCAGAAACTCAGAAATTAAAACCATAAAATCAAGGACTGCGACCTTCAAATATCTGAAGCTCTACTCATCTCCACGGCTTTCAAAAAATAGATTCCATCATTTTCCTTATTAACCGCATCTAAAATTATTTTTAATGGCGACTTTAGAACTCGATCGTTGATTCTCCGCACCACAGCACCACGCACGCGATAGAAAAGCATAGAGAAAATGCGAGAGAGAAAAAAGAGGCAGAGAGGGGCACACGACAAAGATAAAAGTAAAAGACAGAGAAGGAGGGAAATATTGCGAGAAAGAAGACAATATGAAAGAATAAAGAATGAAATCGGTCATTTATGCCAATAATAAACTTTGGACCATTTCTAAAAGAGTTAAAATAATTGACTTATAAACCTAATTTTCCCTGTAAAATTCCGGGAGAACATCAAGATTATGCCACTTTAAAATAAAAAATACTTAATGATGAAAGAAAAAAATAAAAATAGCCACATTCAAATCTCAAAAAAAGTTTGGCGCAAAAAACGAACCTCCGCGCACCCAGCGAAATCAAGTGTAATGTTCAGATAGTTTATATAATATATATCGTATATATAAAATATTTTTGCAATATATTTTATATGTACGGTATCTATTATATAAACTTTTGACGATTGGAGTAATTTTTTGCCGGTGACGCCGAAATGTTTTTTGGCCAAACGATTTTTTTATTTATTTTAGACCACGTGCAGTGACTATTTTTTATATTTTTTATACTTGCGCCTATTTTTAATGATTTTTTCAACATAATCTATCGTGATCATTACTTTAAAAAGTAATTGTACCAATTAGACAAGTTTTGAAAGCTAATTTAAGAAATATCAATTTTTTTTCAAACTTTAGATAAATAGACAATTTCATTGTCACGTCATCAACCAGTTATTGACGAAATTATAGTTTGACGCTTTAACCTTGGATATACATATTTCATAATCTAATTTTATGGGTCCTTGTAATTAATTAAAAAAATTCATAATTAACGATATCTAATTGAAATGTTATTTTTACTGATTTTTCCTTTTAATTAAATTAGGAGATAATTAAAGATTGATTATATTTTCCTTAATATTATCTAAAGTTTGTTAAGGAAATAATCTTCAAATTAATGACATTATCAATACTGAATATTCAACAATTTTGAAGAAAAAATCAGTTTAGATCATGTATAAATCTTCTTTATTCAGAGTATATAGCCATTTTCGACGTTACACGATTGAGTTCTTCATCTATATACCACTGATATATCTTTCAAATTGGTATATCATCTTTCAAATCGGTATATCATTTATATACATACACCTGATATCCAAAAAAATCATCAAACACATCATATATAGATTAAGTATTTCAAACTTTAAATTTTAAGTATTAATTACATTATTAATTCTAGCATCTTTCAAATCGGTATATCATCTATATACATTTGATATACCCGAAAAATGTTCAAACACATCATATATAGATTAGATATTTTAAATTTTAAATTTTGAGCATTAATTACATTTTTAATTCTAATATCTTTCAAATCGGTATATTATCTATTTAACTCCTATATACTAAAAAAATCATCAAACACACATATATAGATTAGGTATTTCAAATTTTAAATTTTGAGTATTAATTATATCATTAATTCTAGCATATTTAAAATTGATATATCATTTATATACTTCTGATATACTCAAAAAATTATCAAACACATTATATATAGATTAGAGTAATTTTAGTCTAAAACTATTGAAAAATTACTATTTCAGTCCCCTGAAACTTGTAAAATTTCTCAATGAATTCCTTCAAACACAACGGGCCAGCCCAGTAGAGGCCCAAGACCCAATATCAAATGCTTTCTGAGCAACAAACCGAACAAATCCCCAAAACCTCTCACCAGCGAGTTGCGACCCTCAATTTTCTGAGTTACGAAACACGACCGGATCAATCACCCCCCCCCCCCCCCNCCCCCCCCCCAACTATCTCTCTCTCCAGTCTCCATTCTCTCCGACCTTGCGAGAACCGAGCGACTGTAACCCATTTCACCATGTTCCGCCGAGCCACCAGCCTACTGGCCAGACCGATTCTCGCCGCTAGGGCTCGTCCCTTCTCCACCGATCTTCCCGCGTCTCCGTCACCAGACTCCTCATTCGTGGAGGCATGGAGGAAAGTGATCCCCAACATTGAACCTCCCAAGACGCCCAGTGCTTTTATGAAGCCTCGCCCTCCAACTCCTGCTTCTATCCCTTCTAAGCTCACTGTCAACTTTGTGCTCCCTTATGCTTCGGAGCTTTCCTCCAAAGAGGTCAGTCTTAGATATTCGGCTCTGAGTTCTTCCTTATTGTTTTTAATGCTAAGTTTTAATTGTTTATTTGATTTGTTTCGTTTTAGTAAGATTTTTTTATTGATTCGATTCTATACATGAATGCCTTTTCTTATGAGTCTGGTGCTATTTGTGACTGAGTTATGTACATTTCGCTCTCTGACGATTGTTAACTTTCTCACTTGCTAACTTGAATCCTTTGTCTCCTTATGATTACTTGAATTAATATATCATAATTCGTGCGGGAAATTGTGTATTTTACCTACCAGTATTCAGCTTCTTGATCTGTCATCGTTTATGCTATAAAATGGAGTTTCTTTATCAACGATGAAATTTGAAGTATTTTACCTTCTAACGAGGATGTGGTTTACGCGTTATTTTGGATTCATAGTTATCCGATTTTTGTAAAATTGTCTTTATACTTATTATTGGTCTTTTGAATCGATGATATGTTTCAGATACGCTTACTTAAAAGTTCAATTTACACAGAAAGTACGAGTTCTTTGATTTTCTGTTGTTGCTCCTTGTTAGGGGTGTGCAATCAAAAAAATTAGTCCCGACTTGTATCTCTTTATAAATGTAAAATTTTTATTTTTTTATATTTGACCCTTAATCTTGTCAATTTTAGCCCTTGTTTTTGTAATTTTTAACATTTTTATCTTTTGAACTTTAAATCAATTTTTATTTTTAACCTTAAATTTTTTACCTAAAATATCCGTCCCATTCGGTTTTCCCCTCAACGCCGGACAGGACGGGACAAAAAAAAATTGATCGGAACGAGACAAAAAAGCCCAAAAACTGTCTCATCCCGTCCCGTACACACCCCTATTCCTTGTTCCTTCTCCCGGTGTATATTGAGTTTAGCGGTAAATTTTCTTAGGCAAATTTGATATTACTTCCTATCTTTTGCACTAATAAACTTAGCTTGCGGGTTGCTTGCTTATCCTTGCATCTTTTATAGAATCTAATAATTTCCATATGAGACATCCCCCGACCAGTTCAGCCAGTTGGAAAGTCAGAGTCATATCCTGCTGGATTAATCAAAGTTCAACTCACACATGCAAAATATGAAATGCTCTCCCTTTTTCTACAAAGAATTCTAAATGAAAATTAAGGGTTTTCATCTCCCTGATTTTTTTCACAAGTAAATTACATATTCTACCAATAGGGATATAGATCTCAGTTCTTTTTACCGGGCCCTGATAAAAAAGTCCACTACAGCAGAAATGCTTCAATAGACTACTTTGTTGTTTCTATTGTGAAACTGGGCTACGAAATATGCTTGCTTTCTGTTATAAATTCCCGAGCAATTCTCAACCAACATATGCGATTCATTCCCGTAAAGGTTATAACACACAGAAGACTCCTTACCTTAGGAGCGGGATGAGTGAGAAATCCCCGGCAAGCGCCGGTGAAGAACGCAAGCAAAGCTGGAGCTCGGGCATTGTTATATTCCATCAAGAGAAAGGAGGCAGACTGGTTAGAAGGCCGACCACACAGGGGGAGCGAACCGCAAAGCTGAATGTTTATAAAAAAAATGCTTGATTTGTGAATGTGTGTAAAACTCATTACATCCCAACCTAGTCACTAATCTCTTGCACCATCTTCATTTCTTTGTCCTCTGTCCTTCATGGCACTTGCAAGTTCTCATGCAGGTGCATGTCTCTTGCTATCTTGGGAACCATTATGGACGAATAAAAAGGTTTGAGTTGTTTTTAGGGAAAAGTACACAGATACTCCGGAGGTTTGCTGAAAAGACACAGATACCCTCTGTAGTTTCAAAAATGAAACAAACCTCCCTTGAAATTTTATTTTGTAGACAAAAAAAACCTAAAAACGTTAATTTTCTTACCAACGGCGTTAATTTTTTTAAAATACCAAGAATACCCTTAATCAACCTTTTACTAACGAGTTTAGGGTTATATCAAACCCGGGTGTTTGAGTCTCGGGGGTTAGGGCAATCATCGGGTTTGAAGGGAAATCTCGGGTCCGAGTGTTTGGGTCTTGGGTACGGGTGCACGGGTCTCGGGTGAGGATTAAGATAGAAGGTTATTTTGGTCATTTCATTCTAAAATTAAGCTATTTGTAAAATAAATGTTTGTCTTTTTTGAAATTATAGGGAGAGTCTGTGTACTTTTCCCTTGTTTTTATTACAAAATAAATGATTTTTTGGAACATTATGGTTCTTGATGTACTTTTATCATCCTTTTGGTTTCTGCAATGGGTAGAGATATATCTGAAACCAATGAGAATATGTTTAACCAAAACAGTGAAGATAACTGGCCCACTCCACTCAACGAGGGGAATTTTTTTGTTTTCATGCATACTATGGTAGGGACGGGAAGTAAAGGCAGAGAAAACAGGTCGTGGAAATGGGTTAGGAAGTAGTTTTCATCTTCAAGTACGATGAGTTGTGTTACTGAAGTTAAGCTAGGCTATAAAATGACAATCTTACTTTTCTAATTTCTAAACAGGTTGACATGGTAATAATACCAGCAACAACCGGACAGATGGGTGTTCTTCCTGGACACGTAGCAACAATTGCAGAGTTGAAACCTGGTGTTCTTTCAGTACACGAAGGGAACGATACAAAGAAATACTTTGTCAGCAGTGGTTTCGCATTCATCCATGCTAACTCTTTTGCCGATATCATTGCTGTTGAGGCTGTACCTCTTGATCAAATGGACCCTAGCTTAGTGCAAAAGGGTCTTGCAGAGTTCAACCAAAAGTTGAGCTCAGCCTCAACAGATTTGGAGAAAGCTGAAGCCCAAATTGCAGTTGATGTCCATAGTGCTCTGAACTCTGCTCTTACAGGCTAGTTTTACTGGTCGTATCATACCCTTTCTTGATTTAGATGATCTCTTTCTGCATGTTCTACATAATTTCTGAAGCTTTTGATCAAGATACTTGTTGTAATCATATTCTGTCATTCACATGAAAATAATATTTGGATAGAATTTTGCTTGCATGATTTATTCTGTTGTTTAGTCTGTTTTATAATTCTATCAACTCAAAAGCTAGTTAATTGTGAGCGAGTTAATTGGTTGGCACAATGATTAAGTCACACATCCACACTAATATCTCCTCTCTCTACATAATTCGTAAATTTGACAAATGAAAAAAAAGTAATCAAGGTGAGCTCTGATTGTATTTGAGCTTGTGACTTGACTTCCTTGGAATGGAATGGAAAAAGGGGATGTCAATGGAGTGGAGTGTGGGTGGAATGATGAATCTCCATTAGGACCGGATTACCTACGGGTTGCCCGTCCTTTCCGTTAGGCAAGAATTATGTGTGTTCTTAGCTTGGAGAAGAAGACATCAAGGTATGAAGAGAGAATGTTAGTAGTAAAAGGAATGAAGATGATTTAGAATATAAATAACATAAAATTTGTCTTATTTGACGGCTATGTTAGAGAGTTAGAGAGTTAGTGAGGGGAATTTAAAAAAAAATAGTTATTGGGTCGCGTTGGAATATAGGGTTGACTAATATATCCTTTCACGTCGTATACGCGTGCGAGTTTATTTATACTCATCCCGTCACCTATTTATTCATCAAATTTTCAATATTAAAGGCGGGTCTTCTCGGAGATCATATTTATAATTTTGCAGTTGGTAGCAGGTTTAGAGGAGTGTTAGCAACCTTGGGTGACCCTCCTCTTTTTCACTCTTTCGCATGATTTGTTAAGTCATTCTTTACATTTGCAAGGAGTGTTAGCAACCTTGGGTGACCCTCCTCTTTTTCACTCTTTCGCATGATTTGTTAAGTCATTCTTTACATTTGCACAATTTGACGTGTCATGTGTATTAAATTAAATAAAGAGTAATTATATATGGATCAAATTATTTTAATGAGTTATTAAATATCAATTAATAAATAATTATCAGGTCAATTAATCATTTAAAATTTTATCAATTACTTGATCGACGTATAATTTCTCTTAAATAAATGTCTTTTTCATAGGGCAAATTAAATAACTGCCCGTGATTTGTTATGTTAAATAAATGGTCCATTATCATAAATTTTTTGTCAAAAAAATAACTTAAATTAGAATAAAAAATATATATATCCGGGCCCACTCTCCTCTAAACGCCCTATTTGTCCCCAGATTCAGTGACGGAGCTACAAGGGATTTTGTGGAAGCCATGGCTCAGATATTAAAAATTATATAATATATATATATAGATGCTAAAAAAGTTGGGCGAGGCTAGCAATTGACCAAAAGGCCTATTAAAGAAAAAATCCAGTATCCGTCCGAAGGGAAAACTGAGATAGCTAGTGATCCATTTGTCATACAATCCAATGAAAAAGGCTCTACGAGAAAAATACTCATCAAGCCAAGCCCAAGAAAGGAAAGAGAGGAAAGCCCAGACCTACTCTGTATCAAGTGAGATTGAGAACTAGACGAAGAGAAAAGAGATGGAAGAAGCATGTGCGAGAGAGGAACAGGGAAAGGGCTATCGACGACAAAGAATAGAGATGCCAGGACAAAGCGAGAAGCCCTATTGGCGGGCAAAAAGGAGAACATCGTATTTAAGAGGTTGATTCCCCATAAGGGGAAAGGGGGTCGCCCTTGAACGGGAGGTTCCACACAAAAGAGGGAAAATTGTAAAGAATCACTATACCCATCCAATCACAGCTCTCACACTAGTAAGACGTCAATGCACATTCAGAAATCATGATGGAGGAGAAAACCACGCGGAGCTCCTTGGCGTCAAAATCCTTAGGAAAATGCCTATAAAAGGGGAGGGGGTATGCAACGAAAGAGGTAAGAGTGAATAGGTAAGTAACATCCTCCATTGAAGCAAATTTCAAAGCTTCCATGCAAATGAGGTCCTAAAACTTAGCTTAGAGACTGAACCCATCTCTTTTAATTAGAGTTTGTAATATTTTCTTTGTAATACGGAAGCTCACTCAATACACAAGTCTTTTGCTTAGTATCTACTTGACTAATTTTATTTGTGTGCTATGTTTTTCCTTAACTTCCATCCATCTTACACTTAGGTTTGATTCTTGACATTTTTGTCATTTTTGAGGAATTTCCTAACATTCCACTAAACACCTAGGTTTGATTATTGACATTTTCAGTGAACCCATCTGGGTTTTGATGTAATTGTAGAGCCCATCATCCCAACTCTGTATCCAGCCTGTCTCTAAAGAACTACCCCCAACATTTTGGCTATTCCACTAAGGAATTGAGTTGGAAATTCCTCCATAGCTCCTCGGTCTAGATGAACCAGAAATGATAGCGCGTCTCGCGTAGACCCAACCCTTGTAGACATAGCCTCGAACCGTAATGCCAACCAAAAGCCATACCTTAAATGATCCACCATAACCCAACGATGAAAACACTATCCTAACCATGATAAATGTCATTCAATCTTTACAACAAGCTCAAGCAGATATTGTAAATACCGTGCGAGAAATGAGAAATAACCTTTTAAGGCCCGCTGAACCTGCAATAAATACAGATTCAACCCCTCAAAGAACCCCACCCACTCAAGCTAGTGTGGAAGCAGGGTATGCAAATGCAAACGCCATCGCAGAAGTAGATGTGATCACTCTGATCTCGAAGGAACTCTATAAGACCTCTTACATAGATATGTTCCTCAACCTCCGTATCGGCTACCCATCCTCCAAAATACTTATACAAACGGATAAAAAACACCTAACTTCGCCTTGTTTGACGGACGGAAAGAAAGTCCCACGGAACATAAAAAGTCGCTTTATTGATGCTTTAGGAGCTCACTCAGGAGACCATGATTTACGTCTTCATGAATTTTCAAACTTCATGAATTTTCCTTACGGACCGTGCTTACACATGACAGACTACCCTTCCCCTGGAGACTGTTCGACCATGGGAATACATGGCCGCTTAATTCTGCAAGAAATATTTCCAAAATGAGGAAAAAGTCATAGTCATGCAACTTTATAGCACATGACAAAGAAGTTCTGAAAATCCAATAGATTTTTCTGATGATTCTGTGACCTTGCCCTCAATTGTTATGACTAACAGGATGAGGACGTTTTGGTTGAAATATGCATCAAGAACTTCATTCATGAATATTGAGTTTTCCTTGAGAATGCAAATACAACCCAATTTGCTAGACTTATTGAAGCGGCAAGGAAAATGAGCCTATCTATGTGATATGCTTCAAACACCCATGGTTGGGGACAGGGGAAGAAGGACAATCAACACTCTAGATGCAATAGATGATTACTCGGGATCCAAGTGGAAGAGGTGGAGACACATACCCACTCGTACATTACAATAAGGAGGAACTTCATGCCATCCTCGATATATGGATCGACAGACACAGGAAGTTGGTCAAACCTCGAAAGCCCCCAACCAACGAGGAAAGGAAGCACCCAAGATTTTGTAAGTACCATCAGCTCGTAGGACATCCAACCCTCAATTGCCAGGCTATAAGAAAGATCTTTCAATATAAAATTGAGGATGACACTTTAGAGCTATCAACCAAATAATCGAGTGTTGATAAAAACCCACTAACTAGATACAAAGCGAAGGAAATGGTAGCCGTCACAAGTCATTCCGGGATGAAAAAGTGCACACCATCACGAGTTTGGGAGATTAATCCCAAACTAGCACATGTTATATGGGAAGAAGTAGGGAATTGTGAAAAGGCCTTATGGAGATTCTACACTCCACCCGCAAGCTTTAATGAGGAATGGCTAGAACTCGATGGTTGGTGCGATATGGAGCATAAACAGGAGGAGTCCCAAGTCGAACGAGAGACCTTTGCAGTAGTAATACACATCAGTTGGGTCGAAGGAGAAACCATCTTTGAAACACACCATGTACCATATGAGCAATAGCCTACCATTAAAGCACTTCAGCACAATCCTAAGTTCAAGTCCTTGTTTAATGTACTTGATTAAGGTCCACAAGCAAGGTAAGCCATCACTGAGGCACTCATGCACATCTCCGCCGAGTATGGATCCAAATGCTTCTCCACCGAGTATAGGTCCACATTCTTCTTAGAAACCACAAACTCGATTACCTTCACAGATGAAGACATGGAAGTTCCTTATCCTGATCACTGAAGACCCCTCTATCTGGAAGCGAAATCAATGTGTATATATACAAAGGGCATTTGTAGATACAGAGTCATCTGTAAACATCATACATTTATCAATCCTAATATCAACTTGGATTTCTCAATCTAAAATTGTCCGATCTTAAATACAAATGGCTGGGTTTGGAAATTTTGGAGAAACTAAATTTGGGTCCAGCTAAACCTTAGACTGGGTCCTATTCAATCTTTAACAAAGTTTCATGTTCTGGATATTGAGGCCATGACTTAAGAAGCACAAGCTCATTGCGTCTACATATCATCGGAGTATTAAGAGGGGTCTAGGCCTGGAACCAATGCAGATTCTAGCATTTAGCCATCAGAAACTCACTTCGAGGATGTAGAGTTTTGTGATGAATTTACTCATATAGATGGACCTTCTAAGAGGGCTAGTACAACTTCACTTCCATGGTCAGATATTCGGAGGCTCAATGATGATGATTTGCAGCTGTTTTTCAATGAAAAGAAAAGACAACGAGCTGAGAGTAGCCGAAATTTTGAGACCACCACAATGCACCAAGATAACACTCCCGGATGGACGCATAGCTTGTCGTTTATGAATGATGTGTGGGGCCTTACCTGTTACGACTGAACACGCCTAAGCAAATACGGAAGCTGGAACGCCCACAGAATATCAAGATACATTCGAGCCCCCAAATACATGCAAGATGGCACTATGACTGTGATAAAGGAATTAGAGTCTATAAATTTGAATGATAGTCTGAATACTTAGGAGATGATACATAAGCGCTCAACTACTAATAACAACAATCAAATAAGAGTATGAGCATTAGATATGACTTAGAAAGCATGACTCTCTAATCCATCAATTTTCATATATCAGCTAATTAAACTCATGTAAATATGATCAATTATCTAAATTAGACTAATGAAGTCACCTACAAGAAGAACATGTCATTCCACAAAATCTCACATGATATGGGTAAGGATCACTCTCAATGAAAGAATTAATCTAAAAATTGCAATCACTTGAAAAGCATAGTAAAATGAGTGAAAACAATATAAGAAATCTCGCACTTTCAAAACTGAAGGGTGCATTTTTTAAACTCCCTTTTTTATTTTGTTCTCTTATTTTTTTTGAAAGATGAGAATTCACTTTTTTTAAGGTAAGATTTGTTTCCTTTTACTCATACATAAAAGTGAATGGATTATGAAGTTAGGGGCTTAAGGTGTTGGTAATTGGAAAATAAGAAAAAGCATATATATGGCTCAAAAACTAGGTTAGGGTCAAAGATTACCTCATTGTCATTTTTTAGAACTCCATAACCATTAATAGACACCAACTCTACTAGATTTTCGAATGCAATAACACTTAGAGAAAAACTCTAAGCTACAAAATAAATAAAGGGCAAATAGGTTTCACTCTTCGAAAAGAATATTTATGTAACGTTTAAAACTCTCTTGGATTCAATTTTATGTTTATTATAACAAGTAAATCTTGTCAATGATTGAATCAATTTAACTCGTCAATTTTCTCAATTCATAGTTGTCACCAACATTAACATTCAAAATTAGTAAACACGAAATCACAATAATCTAAGCCAAGGATAATATCAACAGTAAAATAAGAAAGTCATTATTTCATCCAATATCAAAAGCTCGTACACATGCCCTAATTTTTTTTGTATTTGTTTGTATTTTTTTAACTAACAAAAACCTACACTCCAAACCTATTCTAAACATTGTCCTCAATGATTCCTAATCTCACTAGCAATTGCAATTGCACAAAATATGTAGAAATAAAGAGAGACAAAAATAAATAGAATAATTAGGAGATAACATACCTGAATCACTTGTGTATTCAAACTAAAAAACTAAAACAAAATGAAGAAAGACATTAACAAGACTAAAATAATAATTAAATATATAAAAGTAAATGAGGATTGGTTAGACTAATCAAAGAGTTGTTACCATTCTTTTGTTTTTTTAGCTTAATAGGCTTATGGGGTAAATTATAGTTAGTTAATTCAGGGACGATAAAAATACGGAGTATTATTCGGTAAGTATTATATGGACATTAAACGGTTAAACATTTGGTAAAGATTTGGTCAAAAACACGCAACGTGTAATAATTCGGATACGATTATTAAATATGTTTAATACATTTCCATTTAAAAAATTTACGATAAAAAATACGGATTGCAAACATATGATACCGAGAAAAATATATAACATTTATAAGATAATAGATAAAAGAATCATCTATCACAATGAAAAATCATTAATAATTTCACTAATTGGATAGTAAATCATCGAATAATCGACTATCTAAAATATAAAAGCAAGTAGAATTGCTAAATATATTTTTACTCAATTGAAAAAATATATGTATAAATAAATATTAACATACTATTTAATATATAATAATATTATATTCATATTTGAAAAGAATCATTCATTACATAAAAATAATTAATTAGATTATAAATTATCAAATAATTGATTATCTAAAATATGAAAATAAGTAGAGTTTATAAATACATTTTGTACTCAAATTGAAAAAATAAATGTTAAATAAATATTAATATATTATTTAATATATAATCAAATTATATTTATATTTCTAAAATAACAAAAAAATCGTTATCACTAACTTTGAATTTTTTATTTATTATTAATAAAA
Source organism: Datisca glomerata (assembly GCA_003255025.1). Taxonomy (NCBI): domain Eukaryota; kingdom Viridiplantae; phylum Streptophyta; class Magnoliopsida; order Cucurbitales; family Datiscaceae; genus Datisca; species Datisca glomerata. The sequence continues at coordinate 1,048,032 of QANY01013576.1, forward strand.
ATTTAACTATTAAGAATAATTTATAAAGTAAATTACTTAATAAAAAAAGGTAAAATACATAGTAAAAGAAAAATAAATAAAATGCATGATAAAGAAAAAAGCAGAAGGTAAAATAAAAAAAGCTAAACAACATATCATATGATGGAGCACAGGTCGAGCCTAGGCCAAGTCACTTCCTGGTGCAAATTATATTTATATACGCTACTGAGTATTTATACCATTTTATAAGACTCTCATATTATACACATATTATTCGGGAGGGGTAAAAAATTCATGAATTGTTTCATATTCTTAAGACAAATTCGGAAACCGACTATAAAATTCAGAAAATGAGAAATGCGTGTATAATATGTGTATAATACGTAAATTAACTAACAATGGGGTAAATTATGTGAATCCTATGAGGACTTGACCTTCAAGAACGTAACTTACCATAAAAAAGCTGCAAACAAGAGTGGTATAAAAGTACTTTACTACCTAGATTGTAAGATTTTCTACGAATACGCACATTGTGAAATAATTATGTTCGCTACTTGGCGTCATTTCTAATCTTTTAAAGTATTGCAAACTGCATTCTTCTCCCTAATCTCTTCAAATTTAATTCCTTAGAATGCATGTATGGTTCCATTTTTGCACTCCACTTGCTTTGAATCCATGATATCGGTTGAAATAGGCAAGTCATTCACTTCTTAAATATCACTATTAACATCAAGAGGTAAATAAAAGTGCGTCAAACACACATCCAATGGATCCTCACTAAGGTTAGAATCAAATGAATTTTCAACTAATGATTTTATCATATCCACATTCATAGCTCCATCATTATCACGTGGCTTCCTGATGACAATGAAAATATTCAATTCAATTGTCATGTTGCTGAAGGACAACTGCATAATTCCAGCCCAGCAATTAATTGTAGCATTAGATCTTGCTAAGAAATGCCGACCTAAAATAACATAAATGTGCTTCTTAGAATCCTGCACTGGTTGAGTATCAAGAATAAAAAAATCAACATGATAATAAAATTTATCAACATGTATCAAAAAATCTTCCACAATACTACGTGGTATCTTCAGAGATCTTTGACGAATTTGTAATGCAATAGAAGTTGGTTTTAACTCACCTAGCCCAAGTTGCAAGTACACATAATATGGTAAAAGATTTAAACCAGCTCCTAAATCTGACAAGGTTTTATCTATATTTTTATTCTTATGATGCACGAAGTTGTAGGGCAACCTGGATCCTTGAACTTTTGATGGAGCTTTGCATTGAATTATGGAACTAATTTGTTCAGTTAGAAAAACATTCTTGTGTACATGCAATTCTCTTTTTAATGCATAAATCTTTTAAAAAGTTAGTATTGAATTCGATTTTAGACCAATTGGTGGAGTAAAAAACTAAGAAACTACGGCCAATCTAGAGGCCAAAGAAAAAAGATATAACATATCTAAAGAAGATTGGTCATACTTAGACACAAATGAATAATAAGATGAATTCAAAGTGAGGCATTTATGATCACCTCCATATTAATAGTTTAATTAAGATAGGAGTTTTAAGTATTTTGGCTAAATTTTGCATCTAAAAATTAGTCAGTTACACAAATCATATGAATATGGTGACATTCTTGGCCACTTTGGAACTAAGAATTGGTCGTGAGACCAAATGAATTGAGACGGCTTAACGGTCATTTTCATATAAAAAAATTACATTTTACATTTTCAAACAATCACTAATAGACACTTTAAACTCTGAACTATCTGAAACTCACAAATTTAACCCTAGATATAACTATGCTACTGTAAGTTAGTATTTTAACAAAATAATGTCATTTTTTCTATCTAAGATGACATCATTTTTTATTATGTTATCTCTAATAGATGAAATGACGTCATTTCAAATAGGAAAAAATGATGTTTTGTTAAAAAAAACTTCAGTGCAGTAGACAGAGTTACATCTATGTTAAAATTATGAGTTTCAGATAGTTAAGGTTTAAACTGTAATATTTTAAAGTTTAGAATTTAAAATGTCTATTAGTGATAATTTAAGGAGGTAAAACGTAATTTTTCCTATGATTCAAAAAAACCAAAAAAATCAAAATTTGAAATTTTGATAAAAAATCTGTCCAATTTGAAAACTTTCAATTTTCGTCGAATTCAAATATTTATTCAGCAAATGCAATCTTTGTCAATCCATATTTCGTCATATAGTATTTTTTTTTATAATTTTAGGTTATAATATATTCTATTAACATAGGCTGCGAAGTCGATTTGGGGAAATCAAGGCACAATTTGATATTTGAAACTTCTCCAACTACTTGAAAGATTCAAACTTACCTAAGAATCTTGAAGAATAAGATTTCATTCCAAATAGAGGACTACAAATTTCAAATCGAGATAGAAGTTATGTTATCATCAAGTCAAGAAGAGTCTACTTGGTGAAAACTCTATGCCTATAAAAGGAGATCAAATGGACAGAAGAAGAGGACCTCACTCAATCAACTAGTAAATCAATCTTTCAGCATGCAACCTTTAGTTTGTACTCTTTAGTTTTTTACAATCAATTTTTATAGTTTTCCTTGGTTTATTTTTAGCTTCAAGTCTTTTGTTTTTCGTTTATCATCTTAAAACTTAGATTTGATCCCTACTCTTGTCATTTCACTTTTCGAATATTTCTATAAAAGTTTTTTGTTTTCTTTTCTTGTTTGCTACATTGCATTTTCTCAGTCATCCAAATTCTTAGTTTTAGTTGTAGTCTAGAACCCTATAAGAGATTCATTCTCTACTCATCAACATTGCTTTCTCGATTAGAAGTTAGATCTTAGTAGTTCATAATATTTTTTAAATCTAGTTCCTTGATCGAATTTGGGCACGTTCGGGCACTAATTCAATAGTGACATAACTGTTTAGATCGTCATTCGCGTTCCAAGCACTCAAGAAACATGTGTTTAGTGACCAATATTTTGGCCGCTAAAACTCATAAATTTAATCGTAAAAGGCCTAACGTGACGAACATATGTTCGTCACGAACCTCCTCACTTTTGCTTCATCAGCGAAAGTCTTTCACAATGAAAAATGAAACTGGTCGCAAAGGTTTTTGCGGCGACATAAAATTTGGTCGCAAAAAGCTTTTTCGATATAAAATTTGGTTGCAAAAAGCTTTTGCGTCCAAAAATATTTTCATCGTAAAAACCTTTTTGCCACCAATATTTTTCTTCGTCGCCTAAACTCTTTTACGACCAATATTTTTGTCGAGAAATGTTTTTGGCGACCAAATTTTATATTTCCAGAATGTAAATAAAAAAACTAAACTTTTAGTTTTAATTACACATGTACTAGCAATTAATATCATCAGAAAATTTATCAAACCCGATATTTTTATAAGAAATATATATTTTAATAATTAATATATATAATGTAACAAATTAGTAGTAGTTAATTACAAAATCTTCGAATCATAATTCACTACAGAATTTGGTTCACAAATGTATCCAAAGAAGATAAATAAATGAGAGAGTATTTAAAGCTTGATGTTACAACTACAAAGCTTAAAAAATATTTCTGAACCTCATGTTTCTGTTTTGAGTTATCATCAGGAGGTGGAAAACCATTTTGACAAGCCAAAGCGAGTAAGGTTTGTAGTTGGCTCTCTATCGACTTTATTTGTTTTTTTAATTCTATATTTTCAACTCGACTCTTTTTTTGGAGTATGTGGGTGGGGCTCCATGTCCAAGACCTTTATTTCATCCGAGGACTTCTTAAACTATCTCTTCTTCGGAGCGAGACGTGGCATCCTCAGCGATAAACTCATCCTGTAAAGCACATATACATTCTTGTAACATCAGAATAAGCCAAATTCAAAATAAATATACTCATCAATCTAAAAGTATTGAAAAAAACATTCAGCAAGATCCGATTCAAAGTGAACCCCCCCTCCCCCAAATTAAAACTAACATTATTATTTTTAGACAATGAGCATCGATCAGAAAGTATTCAAAAATTATCTAGCACGCTCAAATACAAAGTGGTAAGTCCTCCCCCCACACCCACACCTACTGAAACTAACAGTATTATTAGACAATGAGCATCAATAAGAAAGTATTCAAAAAGCATCTACCCCCCCCCCACCCTCACACACACATTGAAACTAACATTATTATCTTTAGACAAGGAGCATCAATTAGAAATTATTAAAAAATCATCTAGCACGCTTATATATAAATTGATAAGCCCCCCATCCCACACACACACATCCGTACACAGTGAACCTAACAATATTATTAGACAATTAGCATCAATAAAAAGTATTCAGAAAACATCTAGCACGCTCAAATAGAAAGTGATAACCCCCTTCGCACACACATTGAAACTAACACTATTATCTTTAGACAATGAGCATCAATCAGAAAGTATTCAAAAATTATCTAGCACGCTCAGATACAAAGTTGTAAGTCCTCCCCCCACACCCACACACACTGAAACTAGCAGTATTATTAGAATGAACATCAATAAGGAAGTATTCAAAAATTATCTAGCATGCTCAAATACAAAGTGATAACCCCCCCAACACACACACATATTGAAACTAACATTATTATCTTTAGATAAGGAGTATCAATCATAAAGTATTAAAAATCATTTAGCACGCTCAGATATAAAGTGATAACCCTCATTTCTCTCACACACACAGACACGCGCACACACACACACACTGAAATTAACAATATTATTAGACAAGGAGTATCAATAAGAAAGTATTCAAAAAATATCTAGCGCGCTCAAATAGAAAGTGATAACCCCCCCAACCCACACACATTAAAACTAACACTATTATATTTAGACAAAAAGCTCGATAAGAAAGTATTAAAAATCATCTAGCACGCTCACATACNNNCCCCCCCCCCCCCACACACACACACTCACACACTGAAACTAACAATATTATTAGACAATTAGCATCAATCAGAAAATATTAAAAAATCATCTAGCACGCTCAAATACAAAGTGATAAGCCTCCCCCTCACACACATACACTAAAACTAACAATATTATTAGACAATGAGCATCAATCAGAAAGTATTCAAAAATCATCTAGCACGCTCAGATACAAAGTGATAACCCCCCACCCCCACCCCACACACAAACTAACACTATTATCTTAGACAATGAGCATCAATCTGAAAAATATTCAAAAAGCATCTAGCGCGCTCAGATACAAAGTAATAAGCCCATCCCAACACACATATTGAAACTAACACGATTATCAATCAATATACTTTAGAGAGATTACTCACATATCTTTCTTCAGTCGTATCATTTTGCTAACCTTTTTTAGCACTGAAATGTGTGTTGTAAATTTCAATTCGAGTATGTGCTACACCAGTTGAAGCTTCCTATCCAAAATACAAAAAAAATTTAGTCGTTAATTATTATATACTAAACATTATTGAGAGTACTAAAATAATATTTTAATTCACCTGATGAAATTGATGCAATCTACTCCTCTACCACATATGATCACAAGACAAATATCGTCGATGTCCCATGTAACATATTTTACTTCGCAACCTCAATGAATATGCATCTTTGTTGCAAATAGGACATGCTAAGTACCATTTTGTGCTCCAACCAAACAAATCTCCATACATTGGAAAGTCATTCATTATCCACAACACAACAACATGCATAGTAAAAGATTGCCCATAAGTGACATCAAATGTTTTACTAGGTGATCTTAGACCAGAAATTAGTAACACCATCATAAAGAATGGTTCTTTCATACACTTCCATGTAGGAATGTTATAAGGTACTAATATGACTGACTACATGCTATATGAGTTGATCATATTTCTGAATGGATTAAATCCATCTGTTGCAAGTCCTAATATTACATTTTGAACATCTTCTGCAAACCAACTATATTGCTTATCAAAATCCTTCCAACCTCTAAATCAGCATGATGTCTCAATACACCTTCCATGTTGATACGTTTCTCTTTGTGCCATCTCATATCGGACGATGTGTATTTTGACTTGAACAATCTCTGAAGTCTGGGTATAACAAGAAAGCGAAAAACTTTTTGGGGAACTTTCTTACCCTTCATGTCATCCATTTTATATCTTGGTTCATTACATTAAGGATATTTGTCTTTTCCTTCATTCTCTTTCTAGAGTAAAGCATAATCATCTCTACAAGAATGAATTGTGTCATATCCCAACCCTAAATCTCTTAATTTTTTTGGCTTTATAGTAAGAGGCTCAAATTTTTTAGCCTACTAGATGAGAACCATTTAAAACTTCAAGTAATTGGTCAAATGACTTATTGCTCCAATGATTAAGCACTTTGGTATGCATCAACTTCACAATAAAAGACAGTGAAGTATAATTTTGACAACCAAAATAAAGTTCTTCAGTTTCACTAAACAAATAACTAAATCTGTCTAACGTCTCTGCATTTAGATTTATTCTATCAGTATTATCCTCTCCAACTCGTTCGCCAGTCATCTCCATCCCAACAAACCACACATGTTATCTAACATTTCTCTCATCTCTTCACCATCACCATCATCATCATCAACACAAGGTGAGATGTAGTACTATTCATCTCCATATTTGGTGAATGATGATATCTTAGTATCTCTTCACCATGAAACACCCAACGATCATAGCTCAATGTCATTCCATATTGGCACAAATGCATTTTTACTTCTATCAAAGATAATTGTCTTGAATTAAGACTTTTTTTTACATGGACAACGAGTTTTCCCCTCTACATTGAGATAATTAATTACCACACTCATAAACTGTGAAATACCATCAATATACTCCTTAGACAATCTATTAGGATTTGTATCCAACTTTTGTCCATTTTTGTCACTCTGTAAATTAAATAACTATTTAGAGAAACGCTCATCAAAAGATCCCTAAATTAAAGAGATTAAAATGTAAAGTTAATTAAGAGGAAAACTGGATTCAGAAATAAAGATGATTCAAGTGCATAATAAAAGAAAATAGTTATAAATAGAATGGTTTTGTATCTTTAGCGAAAAACAAGATAGCTCGTAGAAAAAATGTGACTTTTCCAGACCAATTAATTATTTAGTAGGTAAAAATAAGACTTTTGCTGGCGACTTTGAAATTTCATCGGCAAAAGCCCAAAAAATTGTTCATACACACACACACCAATATTACCCCATGGCAATTTGTTAGTCTATGAGGTATATACAAGTGAAACGAATTTCATGAGTACTTATCTGCACCTTCAAAGAAGGTCTAACTGTTCGTTTGATGCCATCTCACAACTAATACACATTCCATATTCACCTTCATATACATATCACATAGTGGACACACAATCCTAAGTGGAAACCTAATTCATACGCCCTATACATATGGACAACATTAGAACATTTCAAAGCATAATTATCATAATGTAAGATTCAATGGTTCATACTTAAACATCAAAGGATCATATTTATACCACAAATATCATAAAGTAATAACACGTCACAACAACATATCAAGAATGAAACTATAATTTATTTTGATTTTTTGACAGTTTTTCTTTGTTTTTCATAGATAAGTATAAGTCTTTTGAGATCGGAAAGTTCAATTAGGAAGGGATCTGCTAAAAATGCACCTCAAGAGTTAGAGTCTGACAAAAAATATGGGAAGGGATCTGCCAAAAATGAATATCTATATTATATGATTTCAGAATAAATGTGGCTATTCTCTCTAACTAACTAATTTGATCAATCTTGATGAAGTTCCCTCTCTTTGAGAAACTTGACAGTAGGAAAATAATCTAAAAGCAGTTGGATTAAAGAAAGACTAATTATGACAATAATAGTTATGATTTAGGGCCAAAGACAATGAGATTTCCCCTTTGTATCATTCTATCTACGAATCTTAGGAGAAGAGAAGTACTAGTTATGAGATCTCTAACAGGGAAGAGCTCAGCCGCGAAGGAGGAGATCTACGTGGAGGAGGATATCTGTCACGGAGGAGATCTGTCGAACTGATGGAGGAGCTCTATTGCGGAGGAGCTCTATCACGGAGAAGCTCTGTCACGAACATAGTTAGTTAATTCCGGGACGGCAAAAATTTGGAGTATTATTCGGCATGTATAATTCGGGAATTTAACGGTCAAAGATTCGGCTAAAATTTGGTCAATAATACGTGAGACGTAAAAATTCGGATACGGGTTTTAAACGAGTATCATACGTTTCCTTTTCAAAAATTTGGTACTAAAAATACGGCTTTAAAATTTATAAATAAATATTAATATAACAATATATTATGAATATGACAAAAAATATCATTCTACAAATTACTTAAACATTTTCATAAACCAAAATATATTGATCAATTAATATTATTCTATTCATACAAAATATAGTCATTAATCCAAAATATTCAATCCACAAAAACTAATTGAATTAATAATGGGGAAATTTAGGGATTTTGGCCATTTTAGTATACGTGTTTAATATGCTTTTTGGATTAAACGTGTATTATACGACTGACTCCAAAAAAATGCGTATTATTCCGTATCTTTCAGTAAAAAATGGCAAACGGCAAAAAGACGCGTATTAAACGCGTTCTCACTAACAAAGGTCACGAGGGCACTAGGTCACAGAGGAGTTTTGTCGCTGAGGCTGACGAGAACAACCCGAAAAGGTGAGAGGAAGCAATTTTGTTGAGGGGGGGTGAAAGGGGAGAGGAAGCGAAAAAATGAGAAATTGAGCTTTTGTATACCAAACCCTTTGTTAAAGCGACGATGTTTTGCTAAGGCAACTTTTACCGACGAAATCAAAACATTCGTGGGTAAAAGCATAACTTTTACCGACCAATTTATTTTTTTCACCGGTAAAAGTTGTCCTTCTATCGACAAACTCAAAACATTCATCATTAAAACAAGTGGAAAAATTGACGTGTTTCCTTCCCGGTAAAATATATTGCGATGTACAATAACGGCATCACAGTAGGTTGCCTTTGGCGATCAAATTTCTACTTGGTCTCTAAAAATAGGCCTTTCTCAATGAATCTGCTTTCGTGGCTAAAAGTTTCGTGGCTAGATATGGGTTTTCTTGTAGTGAAGTGATTTTCGTCCCAACACATTGGCCGAGATTTTCAAGCCAAAGAACGTGTCTTGACATATAGTGTTTTAGTTCATTCATATACATGGCTGTGAAAAATAATCTGAGTCAGACGAAGTAGAGCAAATTATGTGCTGAAAAAAGGGATTCGCTTCATGTGCTTAATAGTAATTCTCTTTCATTAAGTTTGAAGGTAGTCTTGTAATCCATGGTGCCTAAAATAATTAGCTAAAAATAAATAGTTAATTTGAAATTAATAATTTACTTTCTCTTTTTATATTTTAGACAATAATAATGAGGAGGAAATGTCTCTAAAGATGATAATTTTTACAAAATGGTTGAAAAGCTCTACATATAAGGGGCAGAGCCAAGACTCGGCTTCAGTGGGGTCATTGTTTTCGCTCCTCCTATTTCTTTTTACGTTGTATTTTATATTATTTTAGTAGATATGCATATACACACACATATGTATGATAAAGAGAAATATCGAGATATAAAACTGCATTCGACAACTTTTCACTAAAATTCAAATTTACATACTTGCTAACTTGCATATGCAAAAAATTCAAACAGCTAAGTGTTGGGTATAGTGCCCTCAAAGCATGTGTAAAGATAATTTAATTTGAAATTAATAAAATTACATTTTACTTATAATTGTCCTTTTGAATTATTATTGAATAATTTGTATAAATGTCTGAAAATTTAATATTCATTATGAGACTATGATCTTATATTAGTACGAGATGGTTAAGATCATATATAATGAATAATATTATCCGCAACATATTAAAGTATGTAATTTTTAATGAATGATTGCTAGTATAGTTCACTACGCATCTTGAGTGTGAGTGATTTAGATGTAGATCAGTGATGTAGATAGATATCTTAGTGAATATACTTTATATAATTAGATTATATAGGACATAACCGATGTGGATTAATATTTTTATTAGCGTATCGTTTATCATAAAGATTTAATACACATCAATTTGATGATCATATGTTGATCAGTCTAAATCCTAATTAGTCATGACTACTGACTTTTGTAAAACATACTAGTAACTTCTGTTTTGAAGATTCAGTGATATAGATGACTGATAATATGATCTTATAAGATTTGAAATCTAAGTTTTCCTAACGGATCGTATACTAGTTCCCTTAAGTGTTTATTCTGGAACTGAATTACTATTGAGCTCAAATTTATAATATAATTATAAATTGATTGTTTACTAGTGAATTAATGGTACTTAAGGATCAATAGATAATTAGAAGGGTAAAATGATAATTTGACCAGTTCTAATTTACGAACCAATAATTGGAGGACAGAACTATATGGAGTGATTATATCAATGGACTGCACGAGATATTCTGTAAATATATTCTATAATTACTAACAGTGCAATTTCATATTTATAGTGGAGGAATAATGAAATTAATAAATAAAATTATATTAATTAATAATCTGATTTATTGGAGCTTAGATTTATGGTTCCATGGTCCTCGAGTCACCTCCGTACTACACAATCTAGGGTGTGGATATTTTAGGACATAAGAAAATAGCTAGCTTACAAAAGGAATTAATTTTTTAGGGCAGGTATATGATTATGAAATAATTATATGAAAATAATTAATTAAAATATTTATTATAATTTTCAAAAATTACAATTAAATAATTATATCGATTAGTTTTGTATTAAACGATAAGTGAGATGAGATATTTGATTTATGAAATTAAATAAATTATAATGAGATAATAATTTGAATTTGAATTAACTAATCTGTTAATTTTGAACTAACAGATAAGTTAGTTGAGATATGTGATCAGATAAGTTAATTTTGAATTAATTGATATCTAAATATTTATCTGATTAAAATTAAAAATTTAGAAAAATTACCACGTGGCATGTCTGACTGCCACATGCCAATAATTGATTTTTGAATCAGGGATTGGCATGACACACTGTAGTGCTACATGGAACTACAATGACATGTGACACACTGTAGTGCCACACAGCACTATAGTGGTGCGTGAGACTCTGTAATGCCTCACGGAACTATAATAGTTCACGGTACACTGTAGTGCCACATGACACTGCAGAGTGGCGCAGAATACAGTGGTGCATTTGTAAATAATTTATTATAGTTAATGTTCCATTGGCTTCATTGAAGCAATGTGTGTGATTAATTGTTAATCAAAGACTTTGCAAATTCTCCAATTCTCTCTCAGAACTCTGTCTCAAAAAGTCATTCTTCATATCTCTAGATCTCATGTATTGAGTACATCTAGAGATAGAAAAGTATTCTTGAATTATTCTATGTGCCTACATACGTCTTAGTGTGCTCGAGGATTGGTTCGGAAGATTTTGGTATGGATCTCATAGTTCATTGTTTGTAGAATCTCAAATTCATTGTTAGCGAGGACGCTTGATAGACTATAAGAGTTATAATTCCTTTCTTTGTATGTCTATGATTTAACGGATCCGATGAGAAAAATATATTTTTCATTAAAAATTAATTTTGGAACATGTGGCGTCGCAATTGTTTTTCGATCGATAAAATTTTCAAAAACACGACTCCGATGCGCGCGCCACGATTCCAACACTAAGAAGATGCAATTTTGAGTATGAAGCTCAATTCAAACAAAACACTAACAAGTTATAATTCAAACAATTAACAAGATTCAAATATTTAACAAGATTCAAACAATTTCGGGTACTAAGCTCAACTAACAAAAAACATGATGCGATCCAAACAACTTTCTCTAAGTTTCAAACCCTCTTTCAGTCTCAAATCATTAAAATCAGAAACCAAATTCTAACCCTCTCCATGTCTAAAATCATCAAAATCAAGAACCAAATTCTAACTCTCTCCGAGTCTCAAATCATCAAAATAGGAACCAAATCCCTAACTCTCTCCCTATCTGAAGGGAAGAACAAGAGGGAAAGCATTGTCTTTTCCTCCAAAATCTCATGAGGGGACCAAAATCAACGATAAAAGTTTATCACCCTTTTAACTTAAAGCATCAAGTGAATGTCAAAAAGGAAAATTTTGATCATCAAGAAGTGCTTGACAAGGAATGATTGCACCCAAGTCATGCTCTCATCCTATAATCCAACCTTAGATCATTTCAATCTCACTCTCTATGACTCTACCTATGACAATCACAGTGTATCCTTCAGACATATACACAAACATGTTATATGCAAGATTAAAGTTGAAAAAGAGAAATTTAAAATAATATAATACAAGCGCAATTAAAGGAGTCTCATTGCATAGCTTTATAATTGTAAAGAGGTACGGAAACGTAACGGAAGATTGAAAAGTTAGGGAAAAAGTGAGATTGATGTATTTATCTCCGAGTCTCCCAGTTTTACCGAATCACCGTTATAGGCAAATATTAAATATGAAATCCAAAGTCGAAGCTCGAAGTTGAGAGAGATAGACAGTGAGAGAAAGATGGAGATAGAGAGAGACATCGATCGTCGTCATCCTCGACTCCTCGTCGGTCTTTGTCACAGGGCTTGTCATCGTCATTGGGGACTAATGGAAAATGTTAAGAAATTAAAAAGAAAAGAAAAAAGTGGTGTGCGAATAAAAGTACGAAAATAAATGCGGGAAGTTGTCCCACATGAAAAATGTGAAATAAACTTGTGGGGTTTATATAGCCAACACAAGTGCCTTGAGGTAAGCCCCAAGGGGCATCCCATATTTTGTGGGGAATGGAGGATTTAGATGGCACATGGTCCCCCCTCCACACACACACTCATGCCGCCAGTCAGTTCGGTCTGGCCTAGCTCGGTTCGGTCCGGTCCAGATGAAAGATTAATTTGCAACCTCTTCTCTACATCTTATCTGCACATTTTGTAATTGCATCGCTTACAGTTCAAGCAGTCCTCCTCTATAAATAGAGGTGCTCCGCATATTTCTGAAACACAGTATTAATCGCTACTTTCGTTTCTATCACACTGTCATTTTTCATTTTTTTCATTTTTGAGTCTGAGAGAGAGAAAATATTGTGAGTTCTGCTAGAGATCGAGAGACTGGTTGTTGATCTTGATCTGAGATTGTTGTATCATGTAGAGACAATCGTCGTAGTCTTCAACCACCGTGTGGAGGACGAATATTATCTTTCGTATATTGCATTCGTGCAATCTTCAATCTGATTCTTCATAGTTCATTATTCATTTTTACGTTGTTTTATTATTGTTGTTTATTTCTATTGTAATCATTCATCATTTGAATTTAAGTTGTGATCGTCAATTTTCAGTTGTAATTATTCTCTGCATTATTTGGCTTATGCAAAACTTGTGCTCCATATACACCAATAATCTAAAGACAATACCGATTAGGCAACCGCTACAATGAAAACCGTGCATGCTGAGAAGCTAAAAAAATTTAAAGGTGAAGATTTTAAGTGTTGGCAGCAAAAGATGGTTTTCTATCTCACCACATTAAACCTTGCGCATCTGCTGAAGGAAGACTACCATATCACACCGAAGGAGAAAGAGACCAAGGAGACACTTTGTATTATATATATTCTCTGATTTCCTCTGCCTAAATTCTATCCTTAATGGTCTAGTAGACACTTTGTATTACATATATTCTCCGTTAAGGATAGCGAAGGAATTATGGCAAGCCCTGGAAAAGAAATACAAAATCAAGGATGCTAGACCAAAGAATTTCATCGTCGAAAAGTTTCTGAAGTATGAAATGGATGACAAGAACGTGTCGTAAATCAAGTGGAGGAGCTATAAATTATCATCAACAATTTGACAATCGAAGGGATGATCATTAACGAGTCACTTCAAGTCGTTGTTATTTCTGAGAAGTTATTGTCATCATAAATGAAAGGTGTTGATTATGGAGGACCTAGTCATGAGGCTGAGGATCGAGGAAGGAAATCGTGGATGACCTATGGGATGAAGGCAAACGTGGTAGAATGTGACAAACCTAACCAGCAAAGTAAGAAAAGGAAGACACCACCGAGCAGTGCCCAAAAAGGTCATTCTAAAAAATGCATTAAGGGCAGTTGCTGGGTGTACGGTAAAGCCAGAAACAGAGTGAAGGACTACCATTTCAAAAAGGACCAAAACAATGGTAACGACCCTGGTAACAACAACAAAGGCAACCATGCAAATATGATGGAGATTGACGATCGCTATACTATGGTTTCTAAGATATGAGTGGTCAAACATTTATGGGTTGACACTGGTACTATGAAGCACGTGTGGAGTGACAAGACTATTTTTTTAGCTTATAATGAGGTTGAAAATGAGGAACGCCTCAAAGGCTGTAGTTAAGGGAAAATGAAAGGTTGTGTTGAAGTTCACCTCCGGGAAATAACTCATTCTCCCCGACGTTATCCACGTGCCTGAAACTCTTAGGAATTTGGTTTCAGGATCTATTTTATGTAAGAGTGGATTTAAACTCTAGTTTGATGTTGGGAAGTTTATTCTCACTAAGATAAGGATGTTTGTTGGGAAGGGTTATAGTTATGATGGTCTCTTTAAACTTAATGTGTTTGCTGTAATTTCTGCTGCTATTAATGAAATTCTGCATCTTCCATTTATATAATTTAGTTGTCTGATATTTGGCATGCTAGACTAGGACATGTTGATTTTCAATCCATGCAACGTATGTTTAATTTAGAGCTTCTACCTAGATTTGACCTTGAAAAAAGAAATAAATGTGAAATCTGTGTGGAATCTAAATTTACAAGTAAGTTGTTTAAATCTGTAGAAAGAACAAATGAATTACTTGATTTGATACATAGTGATTTATGTGATCTGAAATTAACACCTAGTAAGGGAGGTAGAAAATATTTGTTATGTTTATTGATGATTACAATAAATATTGATATATATATTTACTTCATTCAAAAATGTGACTTTAGATATGTTTAAGACATACAAGACTGAAGTAGAAAATCAACTTTATAAGAAATTCAAGGTGCTTAGATCTGACCAAGGTGGAGAATACGACTCCACTATGATATCTGAATTCTGTGCTCAGCATGGAATAGTACATCAGATTACTGCATCTTACACGCCTCAACAGAATGGGATGGATAAAAGGAAAATAGAACTCTGAAAGACATGGTGAAATGTATGTTAAATAGTTCTAGACTACCGCATAATTTATGGGGGAGGTTTTACTTACAACTAACAACATACTGAATAGGATTCCATATAAGAACTATGGAAAGAGAAGTTGTCTTCCTATAAAATTCTAAATGTGTGGAGGTGTCTCGCGAAGGTACAAGTACCGTTGCCAAAGAGAATCAAGCTTGGACTTAAGACTGTAGAATGTGTTAAGTCAAAAATTTGTTAACGTTGAATTCTTTGAGAATGTGTTTCCATTTAAGGAAAGAAGACACAGTCAAACTCCTAAACGAGATTTAGAAGAAAGTTCTTCTAGAACATAGATTGATGAAGAATCTAAACCTGAGCCTAGAAGAAGTAAACGAGCTAAAATGAGAACCTTATTTGGTCCAGAGTTTCTATCATACTTGATGGAAACCGAACCTCAAGGGTTCGTAGCTAAAGGCTGCTTTCTTAAATGGTGAATTGGACGAATAAATCTATCTGAACAGCCTGAAGGGTTCGTAGCTAAAGGCCAAGAACGAGAAGTCTGAAAACTAGTTAAATCCCTTTTATGGGGGGAGGCCTTACTTACGACTAACTCCATACTGAATAGGATTCCACATAAGAAGTGTGGAAAGGAATGTTGCCTTCCTATATAATCCTAAAAGTATGGGGGTGTCTCGCAAAGGTACAAGTACCGTTGCCAATGAGAGTCAAGCTTGGACTTAAGACTATAGACTGTGTTTTCATTGGATATGCATGTAACAGTGCTGCATATAGATTTTTGGTGATTACGTTAGAAATTTCTTACATTAGCACTCATACTATAATGGAGTTTATTAATGCTAAATTATTTGAGAATGTGTTTCCATTTAAGGAAGGAAGACACAGTCAAATTACTAAACGAGGTTTAGAAGAAAGTTCTTTTAGAGCACAGATTGATGAAGAATCTGAACCTGATCCTAGAAGAAGTAAACGAGCTAAAAAGAGTATCACATTTGGTTCAGAGTTTCTATAATATTTGACGAAAGTCAAACCTCAAACTTATAAGGAGGCGATGTCCAACCCTAGGCTCTTTTTTGGAAGGAAGCAGTCGATAATGAGATAGATTCCATTGTGCAAAATAACACATGGATGTTGGTTGATCTCCCTCCTAAGAATAAATCAATAGGTTGTAAATGGATCTTCAAAAGAAAGCTGAGAGTTGATGGTACTATTGAAAAGTATAAAGCTCACTTGGTAGGTAAGGGATAACGACATAAGGAATGTATAGATTTTTTTATTCATATTCTCCAGTGACGAGAATCACATACATCAGACAACTAATTCAACTTGCCGCTTACATAATTTGAAAATTCACCAAATGGATGTAAAGACTACTTTTTTAAATGGGGGATTGGATGAATAAATCTATATGGAACAGTCTGAAGGTTCGTGATTAAAGGCCAAGAACAAAATGTTTGAAAACTAGTTAAATCCATTTATGACAAAATGATCATCTACATGAGAAGTTTGATCACACTATGTTATTGGGCTTTAAGGTAAATGCGTGAGATAAATGTGTCTATGTTAAGGGTACTAATGATCATTTTGTCATAGTATGCTTATATGTAGATGACATGCTTATATTGGGAACACATAAGGATATAATATCTTCTACGAAGAGGATGTTGAGTTCCAATTTTGACATGAAAGACTTAGGTCTAGCAGATGTCATTCTCGGAATTCAACTAAAATGAACTAAAGATGAATATATTCTTACTCAATCTCATTATGTAGAAAAGATCCTAAAGAGGTTTGGGCAATTTGAAAGAAAAGCAGTAGTAACTCATTTCGACCCAATCTGTAAGTTGAGAAAAAATGATGGAGTTGGAATATCTCAATTGGAGTACTAATAAATAATTGGTAGTTTAATGTATATCATGCATTGCACTAGGCTTCATGTAGCCTAATCAGTAGAAAGAAATCACCCTATTGGAGAGAAAACGCTTAATGGTATATGAAGCCCAGTGCAATGCATGATATATAAGGTCAAAAAATAATACCATTAAGCGATTTCTCTCCAATAGGGTGATTTCTTAGACTATATAAGGTCAAAGGAGAATCTAACCAATCCTCTAACAAAATGTTTATCAAGAGAGCTAATAAAGTAAACATCAAGGGGAATGGGACTAAAGCCTATTCAATAAATCAATCAGGTAATAACCTAACATTGTTGACTAGAGATCCAAATATCAAGTTTCAATAGGCAAACTGGCAGGAATGATTCACATTGACACACTGAGAACTTTATAGTTTCTTCTTGTTCATATGATGTAAAGATAGTGTGTTGTTTGTCGACGTAAAAGGGTATACATAAGTATTTAATGACATAGATGTCTTGCTTGCAAGAGGAGTAATGACATAATACTCTTAGTCATATAAGAGTAGAAGTGGAGTCGTTTCTATGAGTGGTCTCAGTAGCTTAATCTCTATAAAGCTCTTAAGGACGCGAGATCTATTCAGGACCAAAATGAACAAAAATGTATGAATTATGATGTATTAAGAAGTGATGTGTCTGAAATTTGTTGTCTCGGTTTATATTAGAGGAAGCTCAGTTCAAGAACTTAGTTCACTATTCTTCAGAATAAATTTGATGATTCTCACTACGGAAGGTTCAAGTCCAAAAAGCACTTCTCCTGATGCATATCTCATATGTTTCTCTTTCCTAATGTTGTTGTTTAGTTAGGACACATTTCATTCATGTGGAGGATTGTTGGAAAATGTTGAGGAATTAAAAAGAAAATAAAAGAAAAATGTGATGTGTGAATGAAAGTGTGAAAACAAGTGTGGGAAGTTATCCCACATGGAAAAAGTAAAAGAAACTTGTGGGGCTTATAAACTCAACACAAGTGCTTTTGGGTAAGCCCAAAGAGGCACCCCACATTTTGTGGGGAATAGAGGATTTAGATGGCACATGGTCCTCCTCACACACACGCGTGCGCCGCCGGCCTCCTCAGCTCAGCACGGCCTGGCCTGGCTCAGTTCGGATCAGTCCGGTCTGGATAAAAGATTAATTTTTTACTAAAAATTAATCTTATTTTCCTTGGAGAGCAAGACTTTGAATCGGTCAAAGGCAGTTTAACTCCAGCGTTCATGTGCTTTGAATATGTCAAAGTAGTAAGCCTCCATGATCACAATCTCTCAACTTTGTGTAACCTCTTATCTGTATAATTTTTAATTGCATTGCTCGCAGTTCAAACAATCCTCCTCTAAAGGAAACTTGTATTTCTCATCCGATTCAAAAAGAGCTTGGATTGCTGCTTTACACACTGCTTTCGTTGCTATCACACTGCCATTTTTCATTTTTTTCATTTTTGAGTCTGAGAGAGAGAAAATACTGTGAGTTCTGCTAGAGAAAATCATCATAGTCTCCAAGCATCGTGTGAAGGACGAATACTGTCTTTAGGACATTGTATTTGTGCAATCCTCAATCTAATTCTTCACCGTTCATTATTTATTTTTCCGTTGTTTTATTATCGTTGGTTATTTCTATTTCTATTGTAATCATTCGTCATTTGAATTTAAGTTGTGATCTTCAATTTTTAGTTGTAATTATTCTCTGCATTATTTGATTTATGCAAAACTTGTGCTCCATATACACCAACAGAGACTCGGTTACTCAGGCTCTGGCTCGAGGAGGAGGGGTGAGTTTTTGGGTAAACTCAGGAATTTTATGAAATATGGGGATTTTTTTTGTATATTAGGGGGTTTTTAGTTGAGGGGTTAAGGTTAAAAAAAGAAAATAAAATATCTAAACTTATGAAACTTAGTCGGTCATAATTAAAAAATTAGTAGGGTAAAAAATTAAAAAAATATATCAAAATATTTCTTTACTAGAAATTAATATTTTTTTAGTAAGGTCACTTGACCTCACCCTCCCCTATGTGGCTCCACCCCTACTTCATATGATTTGTGTGTTTAATTTTAAGTTTAAGAATAATACATAAATTTTAATTTTTGGAAATAATAATATTCAAAAATATTTTCTCAACTTCTACACGTTTATATATAGTGTAGATATAGATAAATTGAATAGAAGTAATTTTAAATAGAATATTTGCAGTAGGGTGCCCCCATCAGTTGATTGGTTTCTCTCTCTACCTATACCGGTAGACTCTATATATTATATGCTTTGTTCTAAATTTTGTTTATAGAACTCCCGCAAGACAAACAATTATATTAAAGAGCATATAATAACATTAATTTTTATAGCATAATTATTATAGTCTCACCCTTTCTAGTCACCTCTCCACCACTCCTTTTCTTACACCTCATCGCCATGCTTAAAGTGGGGACAAAGTACACGTTGAACCCAAACCTTTGTATACATTTTTTTAAACACAAATAAACCTTTATAATTGGGACCACTCTCACATATCGGGATTTTTTCACGGTATGAATGTTGGGATTACTTCTGATCGTTAGATATGACTAGATTAATCCTAGCCGTTAGATGATTTTTACTCTTAATCTTCTTTGCAACCGAGAGAATAGGTTTCTCATTTTCTTCTTCTATCTTTTCACTTTTCCCCTTCTCTTTCGGCTTCAACTCAAAATTTAGGGCACGCGAACTCTACCTCTTATGAATTCTACCTCCAACGCCAATTTCTCCCTCTCTGAGGATCAAAGCGGAATCTCCCCACGAAGATCGCGTAGATCTGAAGGCTCACGTAGGAGAAATCTCATAAGTTCGTTCACATCAAGTTGATTCGAGTATCAGGTACGATCTGATCTTCTAAAAAAAATTGATACGAAATGTGAAATTAGAAGCCTTTATGTTATGTGTAAGGAGATGTTGTCGGAGAATCAACCGATTGTGGTGAGTAAAGATTACCTTTTGAATTTTTTATTTTTTTGGGTTTTGAGATAAAAAATGGACTCTTTCCCTCACAGTAGTTCCAAGTCTGTACCACGCCAGTAAGGAGGGCTTCATATTGGTTATCATATCTCCGTCATTCAGTTACTGTAGTTCCAGGTTTGCTCTAATCCTCTGTTCAATGTTTTTGGTATCCTGCAAATTATAGCGGATCACAAAAGATATGCCTAGTCTTTGAAAACACTGAAAATTGAGATCAAATGTGAAATTCATAGTTGCAGGTTGCTTCAATAGATTCTCCGGTGTTTGGTACCCCCAAAGCGGTGGTATCAGTTGGTGTTCACGTTCTAAAAGAAATATTGTTCCCTGAGAGGCTATATATCCTAGATTTTTCTTTACAAAGTGAAATTTAATGTATGGAAGATGAAATTGGCATAACTTGTTATTGGGGAAGCACGTCTCAAATAAAATTTTTATCTCTTACTTCTTGGTTGTGTAAATTGTATTGGTCAAAATGAAAATGTTCAAGTCAGAGGGCAAGTGTGTTTTTAGTATTATCTTAGAGTCAACTTTATGACTATTCCAACATCTCAAGGTCAACGTGAAATATCTAAACTTTGATTCCTATTACGCCATTGAACTTCCACAGTCAGCTATTGTTATAATTAAACTTATTTTTGCCAGATTGAAAATGAATTTGGCTCATATGGAGATGATCAAGCTTATCTACATCACTTGGTCACATTGGAAAGAAGCCACCTTGGGGATGATATAATTTTGTAAGAGGTTTTACGTCTTCAAACTGAAGTTCATGCTTCAATATGAGAGTTATCTATTTCAGGTAATATCACTTCTATCAAATGACTAATCTTTATGTCTGTACCTTAGTCTACTACTTTCTAGCATTAATGGAAATAGACTGACTACCAGAGACATTCGTGGTTACTTTTTTGTGATAAGTAAAAACATTCGATTACTCCATCATGCATGTTTAAACACATTGTAACTGATAAAATATTCAACAAAATATTGTTTCCGTACCTTCAATAGATACATCTCCATGATATATAAAAATGATAGCAATATCCCATCATGGAGATATCTCAATTAAAGGCATGGAAATAAGGTTGTTGCAATGGGATATTCTTATAAAAAAGATTGGAATAGGATTGTTGTTTTCTTGTATTGAACTATTGGACTAATCTTCCTCATTCTAGAAGGAAAGGAGCTGCATAAAAAATGAACGTGTGACATATTCTTGCTGTGACTTGATATCATTAGACGCTTACTTGAATTGGATTTTTTTAGACTGGGCGATGGGGATGAAGTCAGATAAATTAGGTCTCTCAAGCCTTTTCCTATTCTCATTTTATGGGGTTCAAGGTACTTTTTTGAGTAATTATGTTCGTATGATATAAGAACTAGATTTGTTTAGGTTGTCAATGATTAATTTGAGATAAAAAAAATTCTACGAAAACAAGGAGACCAGGGGAAGAAGAAGCACCACGTGCGTGAAGATGGTGCAAAATTAGGAGAAATTTTTATATATTTTCTGCTACAGTACAGAAGGTGAGGTATTTGATGTTCATCGAGTTACTCATATTGAGGTTTTGGTTCTTGTCTCTCTTTGAAATTTTTTCATTGCTGCAAGTGGCAAAACTAAAATCTTCAAAACTATCCTAGTTTCAGTTCCTCTAGCAGATTTTGAAACATTAGATGGAGAAGGTCATCATGATTCCTTTTTTATTTATGTTATGTTATGTTACCTCCGTAGATTTGCAGTTATATTTCTTAGAACGTACATGATATAACTAGTGTTTGTGAGAGACAGAAAAAGAAAAAGGCACAGAGAGATTGAAACATTTTTCTTAGAGGTTGAAATCAAATCAGCAAGCATTATTCGTTTTTATAGTCGAAAAGATGTGCTTTTGTCTCTTTTTTCTTATTTTGCTTATTTTCTAGGATTTTTAGTCCTATATTTTGTGTACTTATCTGTTTTATTATTTGGTTGATTTTGTTTCGCTGCTCTTTCTATCTCTCGTCACTGCTCTCTCTATCTTCTTTATAGCTCTCTTTGTCTCGTCCAGCTCTCTCTTCATTGCCTCTCTCTACTTTTATCGTCGACGCTTTCTCTATCATCGGCTCTCTCTCTCTACCTTAAAAATAAAACCTATGATGTGGAGCATTTTAATTCGTTGGTTTTCTCATTTTATTTCTTCTTAAATGGTTATATGTTGCTTATTGATAAAAAAAACTAACATAAGTTATTTATTTCTATTTGCTAGTACTTGAACAGAGTTTAACTTTGTTACTTAATTTTGTTCATTTTATATTGACTTATTTCTAGTTCATAGTTTCTAGTTTTCTATTTTGTTACTCTCCTGAGTAGTGGGAATTATTTCCCTTGTTCATAACTTTAGGGCTTAAGTTTTTGGTTTTTAAATACTCACGACTTGTTATTTATGTGTAGAGATGGATTTTTGTAGCTTAGAAATATAATATATGTTATGTTGTAATAACTCACCATAAACATTTTGTAGATGGTGTTGCTCCCAGTGATCAAATGAATCAACTACAGTCTCGGCGTGGGTTAAAATGAATCAACTATTATGTGTCTGCTTAGAACATTGTTGAAATGCAGGTTTCTAGTGAAGAAATGGAAGAACCTCTAGTACAAATTGGATATGAGAGACACATTGCAAGTTGGAATGAAATGATACAGCTGAAGCAACTATTAAAAAAATAGTATAATGGATTTGTATTTGTGTTATATCCAGAATGCAAGTTAGAAGTGTTTTGTAGAGTTTAAGATACAAATACTTTTTAAAGGAAATTCTCAATTAAATTCATTTTATTTGGTAACGAGTTATTATTTCATAACGATTTACAATGAGATTAGTACGTGACAATCGTAACTTCATAATCGAGTGCGCAAATAACTAAGTGTAAAAAATAGCAAAGTGCATCAAACACTTGTGTTGAAAAGGGCTACCTTGTGAAAATGATTAAGTACATGAAAATAGTTAGTGGTTGAGGGGGTCGACGATCAAGAAGTGAGTTCTATCAAAACAAGTACATGAAAATGGAAAAGTGGAAAAAATTATTAAGTGTGTGAAAATGACCAAGTGTAAAAATGACTAAGGGTGTAAAAATGGCTAAGTAAGTGAACATAGTTAAGTTCCATCAAAATAAATACGTGAAAACGGAAAAGTGGATAATGAAAATATGACTAAGTGTTTCATACACTTAGTCATTTTCACACACTTAGTGTGTTAAATGATTAAATTGCAAAAAGACTAAGTTGTGAAAATGGCTACGTGTTTAAAAATGACTAAATGTGTGAAAATAAGCAAATTTATGAAATGACTAAGTGTAAGAAAATTATTAAATGTGTAAAATGTTCAAGTGTGTGGATATATCTAAGTGTATATGAAAATTGTTAAGAGTCAAACACCACAATGGAGATCTAAACGTCATCACTACATAGCGAGTCGTCATTTAAGACTGGCGTTTGAGGCCTAGTGATGGCATTTGGCTCATGTCCCAATGACACGGGCCAAAGGCTTGTGTGTCTGGCATTTGGGACCTGTTGGTGGCGTTTGGGCCCCAAACATAAGACAAACGCAATTGTTAAGAGTCAAATGCCATAATGGGGACCTAAATGTCATCACTACATGGCGAGTCATCATTCAAGACTAGCGTTTGAGGCCTGCTGGTGGCGTTTGGCTCATGTCCCAATGACACGGGCCAAACGCCTGTGTGTTTGGCGTTTGGGGCCTGATGGTGGTGTTTGGACCCCAAAAGTCAGACACACTGGCGTTTGGCCCCAATACTCCCTATTGGATCGTGGCACGTGAAGGTCCACTTCTGGAGGGTATGACTTTTGACTCGGGTGGAACCACGTGCCTCGTAAGATATCAAATCGAAGCTTATTCAGAGATCTACATGCGTGACCAGGTTTAGCCATCACAACCCAGTTTTGGGTCTGAAAAATATTGTTTAAGTATTTTCGGAGTCCTGGAAGCTGTTTCGATCTTAATTCTGGGCTTTTTCGTAATTCCTATATCTTTTAAATTAAAACGTAAATAGGTTGTTTTCCAAATTTTATGGGGTTATAATTTATAAGATTAAAGGTTAAAATTTCAAATTTTAATATTCAATTTCAAACTTTAGCGGATATGTTTGATTTATAGATAGAATTTGACCTTGAGGGTTATGCGTGTTTGTAAAAAATGATAAATATGATTTACCGATCATTATAACATCACGACCTATAATTATATATGGTGAAAACTCGTGTCGCTCCATACTTCTCACAAAAGCACGACATTATCAATGACAACTTTTAACGAGGTTATGAATAAGTGTTCAATTGTATCGAGAATCTTTAATTAATCTAATCTACTTTCACATAATAAGTGATTATCATGAATGTTTGCATTGAAATAACGAGTTTTTTCTATATCGATGATTTTTTTGGTGTACGGTAAATAATTACAAAAATATCAAATTTAAGGAAAATTGTGAAGAATGGCGATTAATAGTAAAAAATGGCGAATGGGAGGGAGACTGACGATTGCTTATTTGTGCATGACGTTTGGGGACTGAAACATTGGAGGCATAAAACTAGTGCTTGCCTTTGACAATGCTATTAGCACCTTAAGGATGACGTCTAGAGGCTAAAAATAGGCGATTCGCCTATTAGGTATGACGATTATGTTGAACCTATTTGGTGAACCCCCCTTCAAGAATTATTAATTTATACGTATTTAACGAACCTCACTACGTAGTGGGGTACAAAGGGAATCTTGAGGGGTTCACCAAAATATTTCACATACAAAATCAATCATTCTTGGAGGGGTTCACCAAAATATTTCACGTACAAAATTAATAATTCTTGGAGGGGTTCATCAAAATATTTCACGCACAAAATCAATCATTCTTCGAGGAGTTCACCAAAATATTTGGTGAACCACAGTACGTAATTGGTGAACTCTAGTACGTAATTGGTGAACCCCAGTACGTTATTGGTAATCCCTCCAAAAGTTATTCTTTTGTACATATTTGGTGAACCTTACTACATAATCGGTGAACATCACTACGTAATTGGTGAACTCCTCTAAAAATTATTATTTTGTACGTATTTTGTCAAACTCACTACTTAATTGGTGAACATCACTACATAATTAGTGAACCCCTCCAAAAATTATTATTTTGTACGTATTTTGTGAAACTCACTACGTAATTGGTGAACATCACTACATAATTAGTGAACCCCAGTACGTAATTGGTGAATCCCTCCAAAAATTCTTTTTTTGTATGTATTTGTCGAACTGCACTACGTAATTGGTGAAACTCTCTAAAAATCACTCTTTTGTGTGTATTTGGTGAGCCCACTACGTAATTGATGAACCCCTCTAAAAAATATTTTGTACGTATTTAGTGAATCCCACTACATAATTAGTGTTCCCAATACGTATTTAGTGAACCCAAAAAATCTAAAAAAATATATATTATCTATTGAACTTTGTGTGGTTCAGATTACTTTAAATATAATCTAAAGATGACAATAGCCTAACATTTATGCCGTGAATTTCATGATAAAAGATCCCTTATAATTGAGAACCCCACCTTTATGTTCTTGCCGAACGTGGCACAAGATTAACAGTTGGATTAACAATAAAGCTGGAGCTAGAAAAAAATCCTCCTCTTATTTTAATCAGTTGCCACGTAGCACGTGCAAATAATGTAGGACAGTGTGATGGTGCTGTGATGAAGCGTACGTGTGACTGGCATTTGATAAAGAGGAGGTTAGTTAGCTGACCGGGATTTATGGGCAGCAAATGTGGGGCCGGGAGACAAGGACCTAGGAAAAAGGGCCAGCAGGGTCATGCGTCAGGTGGGTCCCAATTGATTGTTGGTTTTTTGTTGGCTTTTGGATGGGTCCCATGTCTAGTCAGCTCCGAACTTGGTTTTCTACTTTTGTTTTTGCTAATGATATATAATGTTGGAGCTGTGGTGTCCACCGTTCGATAAAGTCCAACATTGAAAAAAGCGACGTCTTAGAGAGACGTCCACTCTCGAGAGGGATCGTCAAGGTTTTTGCTATTGTACAAGATTACCCCTTAATTAGGACGTAATAACAGCCGTGCCATTTTCTTGCAATTTTGTACGTACATTTAGTGCTGTTCAATGGTTTGGTTTTAGATAAACCAATTGTAATTACAAGATCAGTTGAAATTACACCATTAATTATTAATTAGAGTTGAGTCGGTAGCATTTTCTCTTGTATTTTAATAAAAAATAATTTCATTTTAATAAATATATGTTTAATTTTTATAAAACTAAATAACTAGAATAAATAATTAACAATTAGATTTTAAAAAAATTATCGATGTACATGGTTATAGGCATTTAAACTATCCAATAAATAATTGATTAGAGTATTTGGACGAAATGTTAGTTTAATAGTGTTTCGAACACCATACAACAAACTAGGGTTTTAAGAAAAAAACTCATAAACCTATCAAACCACTTAAGCCAATCTAGACTATTAGCTATTATTTATCTTTTTTTAAAATATCAAGATTTTGTTTGGGTTATTTTTCAAAAACCGATTAATCCCATTTCGCTTTGATTTTTTCATAGCCGTAAACTATAATATTTAAAATAATAAGAAAATAAAATATAAATTATCTCAAATTTATGCAGAATGAACTCCTCATCTCACTCCAGACGCATGATATTTTTTATATTGATATTTAATTGTAGGTTATGTATTCTATTAATATAATTCTATAATAAAACTGAACATGTTTTTACTAATATTAACTTAAATTACAAGAAAATTAGTTGAAATTACAAGGCTGATTAGTTTTATTTGAGATTCTCAATCACGAAACTCACTTAAAAACCTCGCATAAAAAATATCCAAAAATAAATTAAAACTATGCAAATGGTGCAACTGTAATTATGTAAATGATGAAGGATAAGTTGAAGAGAAGGACGAAGAAGTTGTATTCAGTATTTATTTTTCACACAAGTCTCTAAAGTTCTCCAAAAGCCTTTTTCACCCATATTGTTATTTTAGTATTTTCTTCGAAACTGAATTTGTTTTAATATATATATATATTAGTACACATGTTAATAATGTTATTAATTAATTAATGAAGAGTATTCTTTCCATTAATGAAGGGGAAGAGTGAGAATATATTGAAATGCTTAATGAACAATGACTGTGTTCATTGAATTTGGCTATCTAAATTCCCTTTCGTTTGTTTCATTTTATTAAATTTATATGAAGACTCTAAATAATTTGACAAATTCAAGGAGAGGCTAAATAGACAAATTAATTTTTTTAAAAATTTAATGCTTTTAATAATTTTGATTGATTCTTCATTTTCAAAAAGGCATATCTTTTTTTCTAATATTCTAAGATTAATTTACTTGTCTTTAAACATAACATATAATTTTTAAGTTAATCATCAAAGGCATAGCAAATAGACCATTGAGATAATTAAGAGCTATTAGTACTATAAAAAATGTTGACAACAACTTACTATTAGAAAATAAATGACAAGTGTAAGTATTTTAAGTCCCTTCACTTTTTTTTCAAGTGAACGAGCTCAAGTCACTATATGTTTTATCATCCAAAATTATTATGTAAATTTGAAAAAAAATAAGAAAATAAGGCGGTATTATATATCAATCTTATCTTACTATCTAAAAAGTTGAAAGGGAGAGAATTTTTTATTTTCCTTTTCATCCTAATTATATATATAGTTTTGAAAATATGGGTGTGTATAATTTGAAAAATATGTATTTCTCTTTCTTTTAATTTATTCCTTTTTACATTGAAAATTTATTTTTATTTAACACTATTTTTTATTAACAATTTGGAAAAATAATTTTCATTCTTTTAATTGTGCTTTCGTGAAAATTCATCTATCATATGTAAAAGGCTAATATCAATTTCAATAAATTCTCATCCTTTAAAACCCGATTTGTATATGGTATAAAATATGCATTTCTCTTAGTTTTTTCATTACTTCTTTTACCCATTGAAAATTTTATTTTTGATCAATACCTGTTGTCATTATAATCTGAAAATAAATTAAAGGCTAACATTGATTTGTAATAAAATAAGTATTTAAAAAAGATAAATAAATTTGTCATCTATTGACATTTCAATGGAAGAAATTTGTTATAAGAAAATAAGATTTGTTGGGTGAATATAAGAATCATGAAACTATCAGTTTATTATCAAAATCTAAATGAAATATTAACATAGTTTGATGTGCATGACACAAACTTATTAAATTAAAAGCCAGCTGCCAACTACGAATTAGACCTCACATGCACACTTCAATTCCTACTAAGTCATACTCGGTAAAGAAATTATTTTTATTTATTTCCTTTCTAGAAAGTTAGTTTATTTGGTTCCATTATTTAAAATTTTTAAACTAACACCTTATTTTCAACATATAATAGCAGCATTAGGGAGCGTCTAGACAGAATCTTATTCTTAATTCGTAGAATATTGTGCAAATAATGTGTACTTCAATAATATTGTTTCTTTTTTGTAATTGGGATTCTTAAGAACATATTTTTTTGTCTATATAATTATTCGGAAAAAATACTCATAACTGATTCCACAACTCAATTGGGATAAGTAATATATAATTAAGAAAATTACTTAGACACTCCCGGTAGTTTAATTAAAAGACACGAACATCTTCTATAGTTTAATAAAAAAAATGAACATCCCTTAACATTTTCTTTTGGAGACTTAAAAATTCAAAATTATTTTTTTTTCCTATTAACGGCATTAAAATTTATCATAATACCAAGAATACATTTACTTTTTCATATTTCTTATTGGGTCGAATATGAATATTCAGGTTTTATCTAGCTTGATCGTTTATATATATCATTACTCAGAAGAGGAGAAGATTAGAAGAGGACAATGTCTTAGCAATCAAAAACTTAAGATCTTAAATTTGTAAATTCCTTACATTTCATATTAGTGATACTTGGCGTTTTATAGGGTTTTTGATGGATGAAAAGTAGAGTGAAATGAAATTATACTAATCTCAACGCTGATGAAGGAAGGTCGGTAATGGCGATAGAGCAAGGACAACAATGGCGACGAAGGGTGGAAGTGAATGGCGAGATGGCTAGGTTTGGGTCCTAATTGGGTATTTGAGAAAGTTCCTTTGATTTAAGGGTTCTTAATCAGGTCTAAATCGGTCGTTTGAGTCAAATATTTCTTAATCGGTATCGGTATGAAATAAAAGTTATTTTTGTTATTTCACTCTAATACTTAAATATTTATAATAAAGTGGACATATTTATCTTATTTTAAAAAATATGTGGTGACCACTTTTTTTAAAGTAAACTAAGGTATAAGTACTTTTCTATTATATATTTAATGTATAAAATTATATAAACAAGGAAAAAATAATAATACCAAAAGAGAAAAATACCCAACACAATGGGGACCAAAAGCTAAAAAAAGTCACTTTCTTTTGGCCCTTTCCATCATTGGAAAAGGATTCATGCACTGTAGCCAATAGATTTACACCACGGAATCTGGAAATTGGAAAACCATCAATTGAGTATTATTAAAATAAAGCAACACATAAATTATTAACGGACATTTTCTTCTACTCCAAAGACACAAAAGTCTTACACTCATAACCAATGAAATTCGTCCTTTTTGTCAACAGATACCAAAAGAGCCATCTAATTGGTCCACACAATTGAATTTACAATGAGCTACACCGTATCAGATTACATCAAGTCCACCCACCAAGTCAATTATATATGACCAGGCAACTCCTTCCTCACATACTCACTTCTCCCCAAGCTTTCCATTGCCAAAATCCCTTATTCTCTGCAAATTTAGCTACCAAAAGCTTTCATTTGTCACAATGAGGACAGGCGCTTTTCATTATGCTGGCTATGGCGATGACCACCAAGAGCAGCTGCAGCCCCATTTTCTCGAATCTTGTTTTCTCTGCCGAAGACCACTTGGGCATAACTTGGACATCTTCATGTACAGGTTAGTTCAATCTGTTCTCTGATTTATTTGATAGTTAATCTTTGATTCCCAGATGCTGGTGGTATAGTATTTTAGGAGATTCTTATGAAAACCCCTTTTGTCTAAACCTGACTCATCCAAGAAGTGGGAAACTGGGGAGGCTGTTTTTGTTAATTAGAGCATGTTTTGTGAAGTGGGTTGTTATTTTCTGTTTGGTTGCTGAGAAAATTGGGATTGGTATTTTCTTATGTAGTCAAACTCTTGGGAAATTAACGTTGGGTACTGATTTGTTTTTCGGAATGGATTTTATTTTATTTTCAGGGGGAATACACCGTTTTGCAGCAAAGAGTGCAGGCAGGAACAAATAGAAATGGATGAGGCTAAAGAGAAAAGCTGGGGAACTTCCTCTGCTTCCACTAGAACCCATAGAAAATCTGAAGCCGACAAGAAAACTGTACGGACGGACACCGTTGCAGTAGCTTAATAGTACCCATTTTAGCCATAAAAAAATCAATTTTGAAACCATAGAGAGAGACTGAGAGAGTGATGAAATTCTGTTGTTGAACACATTGGAGAAGATGAGCAGAGGATGTGTAGAGGGATTTGTCAATTGTAAGCCTGAAAAACAAAGAAAACAGAGAAGAAAGAAAAGAAAGAAAGAGAGAGCAAGCGAATGGGTGTTGTTGATAGCTTTGGTCACTGTTGGAATGTCTATAAGATTTAAGGAATGAGAGAGCATCCTATCATATAGATAGCAGAATCAAATGGGTTAATGTAATTTTCTGATTCTGTAATTATCTTTGTTTATGAGGAAATTGCAGACACTTTTTTTTTCTATTTTTCATTTTCTTCTCTGGTTTTTCGCTAGAATTCATCTCTTGAAACTTATTAATGCAAATGGCTATCATAAATAAATAGTTGAAGGGCTAATTTAAATGCCAAAATCCAAAGCTTAATTTACACGAATTCAAACGACAAAAATCTTTAGGCCCTTAAGAAACTTGAATTCCTTGTCTAAGGTGAAGCACTCGAGATTCCTAATTGTTTTTTGGAGAGGTAATAGATATAGGACTTTTTGCTAAAATACATACTCAATGAAGCAACTAGGAAAATAGCAGGAAAAAACAGGATCGGGGTGGAGCTGCAAACGAAATTTTTTATTCATGACCGTGGTAAATAATTTATTTACTATAATACACAGTAGTAAATCTATTATTTACCATATTTAAGTCATTTTTGCAATAAAAATTCTTCTAAACATTTTTACATCTTAAGCTAGGAAATGGGCCATTCTGATTATATTTTATCTATTTCACTTATTTAATATTAATAGTAAAAAATGCATTCATTTCCTCTGCATTGACTCGATATATAATAATATACTATCGGAGTGAAACAATGGATCTAAAGAAGAACAGAAGCTAGACGATATTAATAACAAGTAAATTCTTTGTATTTGTATGCAAAAAGTATCGATATTTTTCATTTTCATTTTTTTGGGGGGATAAATTCAAATCGCAAGGTCTGAGACGACCCAGAAAGTACTTGAACATGATCAACTTTGTAAGCCTACTTCGGTATTGAGCATTTTTACAGTTCTCCCAAAAAATATAGCATTGCCCTAATTTTTGCTTATTCTAACCTTGACCTATCTTCCATTCACTTTTTCTCTTTTCTTTCCTCTATTACTCTTCTTACACATTGACTCACACTCTCTCTATTCATCTTCCATCCCAATCTCTCTCTCATTTTTCCATAAACTCATTTTCCCGAAGTCATCCATCCACCTTCATCACTCTCATTTCTCCTTCTTCATTTTTTATTTCTTCATGCTTCATTTGCTTTATGATTTTACACCTTTCTCATTTCTTGAAAAACTAAGGTTGAGAGTTAAAATTGTAATTTTGTTTTTAGAATTTTGGCAGAAAATTGGTGAAAATTTTGACTAAAATTTGATGAATTTTGTTAATTTTAACTTTTCAGGTTTAAGAGAGAGAAATTGTAGTATACAACATGACTATATGATCGTCGTGTGGTTATCGTGTAGTATACAAGATGAGTAAATGATCGACGTGTAGTGTACAAGATGACTATATGATCGTCGTGTAGTGTACATGATGACTATATGATCATCGTGTAGTGTACATGATGACTATATGATCGTCGTATAGTGTACATGATGACTATATGATCGTCGTGTAGTGTACATGATGACTATATAATCGTCGTGTAGTGTACAAGATGACTATATGACCGTCGTGTAGTGTACATGATGACTATATGACCGTCGTATAGTGTACATGATGACTATATGATCGTCATGCAGTCATCGTGTAGTGTACACGATGACTGCATGATCGTCATTTAGACTACACATGTAATGTACCACATTATGTAGTGTACACGATGGCTATACGATTGTCGTGTAGTGTACATGATAACTACACGATCATCGTGTAGTCATCGTATACACTACACATGTAATATATTTATTTAAATATAAATAAATATGAAGGTTGAATGTTGAATAAGAATGAATTGACATTTAATTTGATGTTGTGTAAGAAAAGTACTGAGGGAAATAATAAAGAAAAGTTAAGTAGATGATGGGTCATAGATACACGATGACTACACGGCGATAGTGTAGTCATCGTGTAATATACACATGTAATATATTTAATTTTATATATTTATTTAAATATAAATAAATATGGAGGTTGAGCGTTGAGTTGAAGAAGAATGAATTTACATTTGATTTGATATTGTCCAAGAAAAATATTAGGAGAAAAAATGAAGAAAAAGTAAGTGGATGGTGGGCCATGAGTACAAGATGGCTACACGACCCTCGTGTAGTTATCGTGTGGTGCACAATATGACTATAAGATTATCTTGTAGTTATCATGTAGTGTACACGATCATCGTGTACACTAGACATGTAATATATTTAATTTTATATATTTATTTAAATATAAATAAATATGGAGGTTGAGTATTAAAAAAGAATGAATTGACATTTGATTTGATATTGTGTAAGAAAAGTATTGGGGGAAATGAAGAAAAAAGTAAGTGGATGGTGGATCATGGGTACGCGATGGCTACACGATCATCTTGTAGTGTACAAGATCATCGTGTAATCATTGTATACACTATATATATAATATATTTAATTTTACATATTTATTTAAATATAAATAAATATGGAGATTGAGTGTTGAAAAAAATTAATTGATATTTAATCTGATGTTGTGTAAGAAAAGTATTTGAGTGAAAGAATGAAGAAAAAGTAAGTAGGTGGTGGGCCATGGGCACACGATCGTCATGTAAATATCGTATAGCGTACACAATCGTCGTGTTTTCATCGTGTATACTACACAATGGGTAAACGAGCATTGTGTAACCATCATGTAGACTACACGATTGGTACACGGGCGTCGTGTACTCTCTCTCGACATTCTCTCTCTTTCTCAACGTTCTCTCTCTACGTTTTATGTTCTTTCTTTCTCTCTCTCTCTATGTTCTCTCTCAAAATCAACAAAACCCACAAAAATTAACAAAACTTACAAAAATTAACAAAATCTATTAAAATTAATAAATGTTAACAAAATCAAGAAAAATTAACAAACCCCATTAAAATTCATTTGTTGTGTTTAGTTCTAGAAAAAATAGATTTCTAGGAGAGAGAGAGATGAGTATGGAAGATGAAGAGAGAGATTGTGGGTCAGTGTGTAAGAATGGCATTGTGAGAAAAAAAGAGAGAAAAAGTGAAGGGATTGTGTGTCAGGGGTTAGGATAAGCAAAAATTTGGGCAATTGCATAATTTTGTAAAATGTTTTATCAAAGAGTATAGTTTAACAAAAAACCCACATATATACTGTTAGAGAAAAATATCCTTATCAGTATAAACTGTATCTAAAAAATTTTAAGAACTCATGTTGAATACACCAAAAATCAAATAATTGTTAAAGCAGAAGCGTACTTGAATCTATGATAGTAGATCACAATTTAGAGTCAAGCGGTTGACCTTTCAAATCTACACGATTTTCTATCAGAGAGTCCTATTTGATTAAATCTCTCTATTTTCTCTCTAACGATGAGATATTAGAGAGAATAGAATGACTATTATTTAATCATGTGACATGAAGACCATAACCACTTATAGATAACATATCTATTATCTTTTAGTAATTTTATTTTAGCTCATCATAAAAATAAAAATTACCTTAAAGTCTCTACACATCAAAAGGTCTACAACTTATCAGATACATTAAAACCTGAATTACTAAAATCTTAGTTGATCAGTTTTAATTGGGTTTAACCTTATTTGACAGTCTGAAACACATGATTATTCACGTATAAGTCCAATGTTAGATTAATGACCCATCAATCTTCCACTTGAACTATACGTGTAACCTTATAATTATGTTTTGAAAAAATAACCGAATGAGCTCAACTTTGCTATCATTATCAAAATGAATCTATAACCAATCTAGTCCATCAATCATTCCAACATAGGATCGAAGCGGCCTTCGGTACATCAAAATCAACCATTAGCGGTCATGTATGTCAGTACAACTGAATGACATGGATTATGTTGTGGATGTGTAGCATGAAAATTTCATATAATGTGATCTTAACATGCTTATTTCTAACTGGTCCACCGAATATCTTAGTGAGATCAAACCATACCAGAGTCAGAGTGTGAATTAACCAAAAACTTACATTCTGCATAAATTACCTTAAAATATCCATAAACCAAAATAATTGAAGTATGTCTATAAAGAAGAGCATCCAAAAGCACAAACTCCAAGTAAATCTGAATATCATCAATTGATATGACACTCATAAGAGCAGTGTGCTCATGAACTGTTTGGGTGACAATCCCTTAATAAGCAGATCCACAAATGGAGTTTGTTCCGACATGCTCTATAGACAATTATCCACTTTGAACGCTTTCCTTAATAACCAGGAACTTGATGTATATACACATCGACCTAGAAGACAGCATTGTCTATTTTGAGTGAGAGAGAGCGAGAGTATTTATGGGACTGTAGGTGATGGTGATAGTGGTCACACGATAGTATCAACAACCAACAAGGGATACAGTGGGTTTGTTAACAAATAATATGGGTTGTGTCAGTCTCGTTTTTCATCCTTTTTTCTTCTTCTTTTGGTTTAATTACATCATATCCCTAACTTTTCCTCTTATACCAAATAATCTCATCACATTTAAGTCTTACACCATTCTCCATAGAGTTTTAAACGTTTTCAACAATAACTAGCGTAGATGCAAAGAATCTTTGCTTAATACGTTGAGATGATGGACTTATAGCCTGTCCGAAAAGAAATAGATTATAATATGAACTTGACACCTACACTCTGACAATCAAATCAGTAGAATATGTTGAAAAATATTTTGGATACTGGGAGAATGCATACCTCAATGAGTGGGGGAACCACTCATGGAGAGTTTACATAATCCTAGTATTTCCTTCTTTAGCTCAATTCTACTTAATAGTACTTAGAACATTCCTTATAGAGAGGATTATGAGCTGGTGTTTCCATGTCTAAGGAGTTACCATGTATATATGGTTGAATTGACGGATAGACCTCGGCCATCAAGGTGTTTTTCGACCATGAGAGATGTAAACCTCGACTATCATGATAGTCTTAGTCATAGAGGTGGAGGGGCCTCAAACATCATGGTAGCTTTGGTCATGGATGTGTGAGAATCTCGACTATCATGGTAGCCTTGGTCAAGGGTGAAGAGGGACCTCGGCTATAATAGTAGCTTCGATCACAGATTTAGAGGGACTACACCTATCATAGTAGTCTCGATCATGGGCAAAATGGGACCTCGACTATCATAATAGCCTAGATCATGGATAAATGGGGACCTTAGATATTGAGTCCTTGGTCCTAGGCAGTGGGTCTTGGTTCAAGCTCATCTTCAACTTGATGGAGGTTTAATGGGCTTTTCCTTTGTGGTATGTCTGGGCATTGCGATCAGCTTTCCCCTACTTGTCAATTCCGAATTAGTTTGTATACCCCTACAGTTTTCCCCTACTTGTCATTTCTGAAGCGTAGTGTAGGACTTAATAAGTACATTCTGGAAACTCATGGTCGTCCGTGGATTCATGTCTGTGCGTGTTAGAAAGCAATAAGGTGCTCTTAGTAGCATTGGTAGCATGTGTCCTGCGAAGACGACATCGTGGTACCCATTTCGCAACGGTATGTAATCACGACGAATGAGTGGCTTTGACCATCCCCAGTTATCTCTGGGTAGGTATACACTCGACATTTCGTCGCTCATTCCCATGCTTCAGGACTTTTTTTGTCATGCCAATTGTCACTCGTACTGTGATAGGAAGTCAATTCAATGGCACGTCAACTGATTAGTCACCTTCTAATTAGATATGGAATTTTGGACTTAAATATATGATCTGGGCCATTGATTTTGAAAATTTTTGTTTTTAGACTTTCTATTCATCTCCATTTTCCATCTAGCTGTCATTTTCAAACTTCTTCACGATCTTTTGCTTCTTCCATTACTAGAATCGTCTTCCTTTGTTTCTGTCACCTTTCTTGATTTACTCCCACCATATTATTCGATCGATATTCCTTTTGATTACTCCTTTCTATTGGCATTCAAACATTATTGGTCGTGGGAGAGTTTGGTTGGTTTTTATCCATGCAAGTTGGCTTTCGTTTATGTTCTTGGTGCTTAAGCATCTCCGTTGACGTTCCGATCAAGATAACCACCCTCTTAATCTGGTCTTGTGCCTTTGGAATTCAAAATGTCCATTTTTCGTGAACTCATCCTTAAGATATTGGATTGCATATCCTCATATTCATATTCTACTAAGGGCTCGGGTGCAATCACCTCGGATATTGACTTTACGAGGGGAGGATCCTGTCAGGATAAACAATCCCAACAGAACTCAATCTTTCCTTTATTACTCAAACCCTTTGAATGGTTTATGCCTAAATTGCTTAAATATTTTCCCAAATCTCAGTTATGTACGCAATATCTGGACATGTACAAATCTGAGCATACATCAGACTCGCTACTACTGAGGCATAGGGATTTTTCTGCATTTCATTTTCCTCAAAATCATTATTAGGGCACTGATTGAGACTAAAATTATCTCCCTTAGCCATATGGGTGTCACTTGTTTTGCAGTCTTGCATGCCATTTATTTTAAGGATCTTTTCGATATAACTCTTTTATGATAATCCAAGAATACCTCGAGAACAATCTCGGTGTGTTTGGATTCCTAATACAAAATAGGCGTCACCAAGATCTTTCATCTCAAAATTATTAGCTAAAAATATTTTGGTGTCGTGTAATAAGCATATATTATTGCTAGCAAGTAAGATGCCATCCACATATAAAATCAGAAAAATATGCTTGCTCCCACAAAACTCAAAACCAAACGAGATGATCACCTAACGAAACTTGAAATACCATTGTCGAGATGCATGCTTGAGTCCACAAATGGATATCTTAAGTTTGCAAATCATATTCTTTGGGTCTCCCGACACAAATTTTTCTGATAGCACCATATAAATCGCCTCTTCAATGTCACCATTGAGAAACGTCATCTTCACATCCATATATTATAACTGAAGATTGAAATGCACCACCAATGCTATTATAATCCTGAAAGAGGTTATCGAATAAATCGGAGAGAAAGTCTCTTTATAGTCAATGCCTTCTTTTTGTGTAAAGCCCTTTACGACAAGACGAGTCTTGTATCTTTCCATATTAACTTTTGAATCTCTCTTGGTGTTAAAACTCCATTTGCAACTAATGAGTTTCGCACCTTCTGGTAATGGGACAAGATCTCATACGTCATTGTCCTTCATGGACTTAATCTCCATATTCATGGCATCGATCGACTTGAACTTTCCATGGCTTGACAGAAGTGGATTAGGTTATCTTCCATCATTCTGATGTCTACCTCATGTTCTTGGAGAAATAAAATATAATCATCTGACACTACACTTCTATTCTATCTATTGGATCTCCTTAATGACATAAGTTTTTGATGTGCTAGAGTTTGTTCTTCAGGAACAGTTTCTTGGATGAGAGGTTCTCCTATATTGTCTTGACATGTTGTGATGAGCAAGTTCAGGAACGTAGGCCTGATCAATGCTAATAATACCTGTGGGAATATCAATATATTCCTCTTGAAACACAAGATCCCTAACTTTATCTCCCCCTGCAAACTTGGCATCCTAAAAAAACCAAGCATTTCCCGTCTAAAAAATTGACCTAGTCGTGGGATCATAAAACTTGTACCCCCGGATCTTTCAGAGTATCTAACAAAATAACAACTCACCATCCTTAAGCCCAATTTCTTTTCATTAGGCCTATAAGCCCTTGCCTCAGCTGGACATCCCCAAACATGCAAATACTTTAGACTAGGTTTTTAGCCGGTCCAAAGCTCATATAGGGTTTTGACGATCACTTTAGTTGAAACTCTGTTAAGGAAATACGCTGCAGCCTTAGGTGCTTCACCCTAGAGTGATTATGGTAAGCTAGAATGACTAATTATACTGCTCATCATGTATTTAAGTGTTCTGTTTCATCTTTCAGCAACACCATTCATAGTAGGTGAACTTGGCATAGTACATTGTGAGACGATACTGCATTCCTCTAGGAATTTAGCAAACGGTACTAGACGTTGTTCACCTGAACCGTCATATTTGTCATAATATTCACCACCGCGGTCAAATCTAATGTTTTTTATCCTTTTGTTGAGTTGTTCTCAACTCCATCCTTAAAATTTTTGAACACGTCCAATGATTGTGACTTTTAATGAATGAGATATATGTAGCCATATCTAAAAAAATCGTCTATGAACGTTATAAAGTAGTGTTGACCATTCCAATCAACCGAAGAGAATAACCCACAAATATCCGTATGTATAAGTTCTATGACATCATGATTTGTGTTGGCTTCAAATCTCCTTTTATCAGTTTATTTACCCTTTATATAATTAACACAAGCATCAAAGTCTGTGAAATCTAAGAGACCGAGAATTTCATCTGACACAAGTCTCTCTATCCTCTGTATGGAGACAAGACCTAATCTTTTGTGCCATAACGCATCCGAATTCTCACTGGTTAATTTTCTTTTTGTACTCGTGTACTTACTTCCAGTGATTCCTTAATTGAAGCAATTATATCAAGTAAATAAAGATTATCATAACCTGATAAATAATTGGAACCAACCGAATTTGAATCATAAAACAAACCAAAGTTTTCATCTCCAAATAAACAAACGTAACTAGCTTTGTCCAAAACAGAGACACAAATCAAATTTGTCTAAAAGGCGGTACAGTAAATGTTTCATTGTGATTCAAATAAAATCCAGTCTTTAACAATAATCTAAATTTCCCTAATGCCTCAATTTCAACCATTTTTCCATTGGTGACATAGATGTATCTTTCAACATCACTTGACATTCAGCAAGTCAAGCAACCCTGTATAGACACACTGATATGAGTTGATGCACCAGAATCTATCCACCATGTGTGTCTAGGAACCAAACTTAAATTAACCTCAGAACAAACGATATTAAGAAGCACATATTTCTTAGCATGCAAAGCATGATGATTGGTGTATTGCTTCTTCCTATGCCCTTCAGATCCACCGAAGTAACAACTATTACATTTTGGATCAATCGGTTTCTTTTGTTGTTTCTTGTGTGGTGCTGTATCCACAACTACCTTATCATTTTTCCTTTTCTTTCCCTTGCTCTTATCCTTAGAGGTAGATTTCAGGTAAGTATTCTATGTCTTTTCATGTTTTACTATTTCCTCTTCCTAAACACAGTGTGATTTGAGCTCATTCAGAGATCAAGTCTCTTTCTGATAATTACAACTCACTTTGAACTTGCTAAACTGTGTCTAAAGACATATGAAAATCAGATAAATAAGCAAGTCCTCAAAGAGTTCAAGCCTTAATGCTTTCGACCTTGAAACAATGTGAGACATTTTTCATAATGTACTCCGGATATTGTCATTACCTTTATACCTCATTGAAATTAGGTCTGACAAGAGCGTACCAATTTCTGCCCTTTCGTTCTTCACATACCTCTTTTCAATATATGTAAGGAACTCATTATCTGTAGTTATCTTTTTAGAAATAGTGCTCCTGAATGCTTCTGGAATGACCTTGTTCATGATCAGTATACACATGTGATTTGATTTTTTCTACCTTTTCATATCCCTCTTTTCATCATAGGTACTCTTATCCGTAAGAAGTGAAGGATAATCAATCCTTAATGCATGATCAAAATCCATAACTCCAAGAGCTACAAAGAGATCATCTTTCTGAGGCTTGAATTTTGAGCCATTTAATACTTTATTTACTTGATGCTGGCAGTAATATTAAGATGAGTAATAACTTGACAGAGAATAATTAACTAACCTACAAGCTCACTAAAGTCCTAAAACAATAATAGATTCAAACAAAAGTAAACCATATCTCAAGACATTGGGCACTCCATTAATATTTTGACTTTGATAAAAAAATATTGACTTGTTAGTGATATGTTGGTGTAGTAATAAAAAATTGATGATAAAGAACATATCGAATAAGAAACCTTCATTTGGATCGGTTTGTTGTGCGCATGTAGTTCTGTCAAAACATTTACCTTCTTTTGGGCCGGTAAATATTTACAAAAGTTTCACGTACATAACCTTTTATAGTTTAAGATAATTTCCACAAGAGATGTCACTTTGGTAACAGGTTGTTTCAATTAATTCATCTCAAAATATATATAATATCAATGTTTGAGTTTAAAATTATACCTTAATTAAACTTTAAATTAATTGATAAATAATTAATTTTATGATCTTTTAAAAAATTATTTTAATCAAACAATCCTAAAAACAAATCAACTTATTAAATAACGGCCCGCAACCCAACCTTGTCACGGGCCTAAGGAGGCCAGTGTACTAGAATACCTTAGGGTGAGTGGCGACTATTGGTCGCCACTCCTCCGGCCGCTGCAACCTTACTTACCGGCATGGCCAGAGAGCCGCGCCGGTCACCCCCACCATCGATAGTAACCACCACCGGCCGTTGACCTTAATCCAAAAAAATAATAATAACTAAATTTTTTACTTAAATCCAATAATATTTTGCCAAAAATTTGTTCTTAAATATAACAATTCACGCATACAATTATTAAATTTAAAAACTCCAAAATACATTCATAGATATATAATCATGAGTCTAAATATAAATATGTTATTTTTATCGGTATAAACTGTATCTAAAAAATCTCAAGAACTCACATTGAACACACCAAAAATTAAATAACAACTAAAGCGGAAGCGTACATGAATTTATAACAATAGCTCGCAATGTAGAGCCGAGAGGTTGGTCTTCTAGATTTACACGATTCTCTATCAGAGAGTCCCCTTTGATTAAACATCTCTGTTTTTCTCTAACGATGAGATGGGGCATCAAATGGTTGTCCTTTTAATCTTGTGACCTGGGGATCATAACCACTTATAAATAATATATCTAATATCTTTTGTTATTTCTATTTTAACCCAGCATAAAAATAGAAATTACTCTAAAATTTTTACATATCAAAAGATCTACAATCTATCAAATACATTAAAACTCAAATTACTAAAATCTTCACTTTTAATTGAGCTTAACCTTATTTGACAGTTCGCAACACATGATTATTCATTTATAAGTCTAACGTTAGATTAATGACCTAACATATATGTCTCATCATTCATCGTTCAAATATTGGAGAGCTTTAGCCTCAACGAAGGTGTGGTGGGAAGATTTTGACGTGATGGCGGGTGAACGTAATATTCCTACCCTCGCATGTAGTAGAGTCAATCCCTCCTGCTCATTTCATTGTAAAAAAATCTCTAGACGTTAGTTTCCTTCTAGGTTGTCGGTTCGAACGTTCATAAATGCAAACAATTCTTTGGAGCCATATGCCTTGAAATTGTTGATTTATCCCGACTCGTGTAGAGAATCTTTCATATGACATGGTGTACGAGTTTCGTGTGATTAGTCAGTGCGCAAACTCCGAACATCCATGGTTACAAAGAAATTTCTGACACATCTAACTTGAAAATCTAATCACTCGACGAAAAAAACAGAAAATCTAATCTCTAGTTTATCTTTTTCAGAATGCCAACTAAAAGCTATATTCGAAAGATGATTTGACACAGTAAGTTATTATTACCTCTTTACCTAAGAAGGTGGTGTAGTGTGAAAATAAATTTCATCCCCGTAAAAAATAGGGAGAACTGCAAAAATAACTAACTTTCTAGTTCAAACTGCAAAAATGGGCTGAAATATTTTCCCCAAAAATCTAGAATAATGTAAATATCTTATTTACATCTATTAACTTTTGTAAATAATTTATTTACTTTGATAATTTTCACGTATTTTTATTAAAAAAAACATTCTGACTACTGAAAATTTAATTTTTCTTCTCATTGTCTGAGGACAGTTTCACTGCAATAGGAGAATTTCAAGTATAAATAATCTGCTTGGCCCTAAATCATTTCAATGCGTTCCCAGACGCGAAACCCGAACAGAGTTCGTGAGCAAGAGAGAGATGAGGGAGATTCAAATCAACCTGCTGGGTTCCCTTCCGCGATTGATTTTCGAATTCAAAATGCAGAAACTAGGGCTTACAAGCATGGAGAGCTTGGATCAGTTCAAGTCCTTCTCAAGTTTGCCCAAGAACTACGAAAGCGTTCTCATATTCTTCTCGCTATTCTTCTGATTCTGTCTCATCTGGAAAGTTTTGCCAGTTTAAAGATCTCTACAGGTTTATAGTGTGTGCGCGATGGAAAAGATAAAGGGGAGGAGGATTTTAACGGTACGTTAGGTGACTTGACGGAATTAACCATTCCGGGACTAATTTTGTCTATTTTAAAAGTTCACGGCATAATTTTACTCTTTAAAATTTTTATGGGTGGTTAATTTACAATGGCTAAAAGTTGATGGGTATAGGTTAGATTTATCCCAAAATTTAGTCAGGAAGGTGGAAAATTTGTTCCGTCTTCACTCCTCTTCAACTCCGCCTCTGCTTCTGCAACCTTGAAGTTTGCTGACGTACCGCAGTGGCGGGAAGATCAATCTCCTATCAATCTCCTGCCAATCTCCAGTATATAAAGAAAGGAATAAGTAAAGATAGCTGTTAGAAGCTTTGTTACTTCCATGTTTGCTAATGTGCTGCGTGGGTGCATCACTGCTAAGGTACAGTATCAATTCCCTTTAAACCCTTCCAAAACCCTAATTCCTCTATTGAAAAATACCTGCTATTCTTCCTCTTCTTCCTGTTCTCCACATTCTTTTGCCTCTCCTTATTCATCTGAATCGAAGTGTCACACCCTTGATTATTTAGCTCAGTTTATACCTTTTCATAATGCGTCTACGAACTTTAACTCGTTGGCACTCGTGAATCCTAATGAGCGGCGTAAGCTCACTGTTGGGTTGTCAATATTGATCAAGCAGGAACACGGTTATCTTTTGAGGGGTCTTTCAAGAAAATTTTGCCCATTTTTCTTGGTTAAGATCATGAAATTGTGTGGATCCCGTGAAACCGCATTTGCGTTTTTCAAAATGTCGTTTTTGGATGACTCTGAGGAGACTGTTAGGTCTTCATGTGTCGCAGCTCATATTTTAGCGGCAGAAAGCCTTCGATTTCTGGCGCAAGATGTCGTTTCGTGGGTAATCGCGAGAATGGGGACAGGTAGAAGTAGGAATATGCTGGAGTTTATGTGGGGAGGTCATAGTGAATATGAGTCAGACTTTTCAGTGCTTGACACTCTTATGCGGGCTTTTATAAGG
Organism: Datisca glomerata; assembly: GCA_003255025.1. Classification (NCBI taxonomy): domain Eukaryota; kingdom Viridiplantae; phylum Streptophyta; class Magnoliopsida; order Cucurbitales; family Datiscaceae; genus Datisca; species Datisca glomerata. Next base: position 1,091,956 of record QANY01013576.1, read on the forward strand.
TTGGAAATGAATCTGCAGGCGTTAGAGGTTTTGAGTAGGATGAGGGAGATTGGAGTGAGGCCTAGTTTATCCGCAATTTCGGAGCTTTATGTGTTCTTGCTTAGAATTGGTGATTATGGTAGTGTGTGGAAGTTATTCAGGGATATGGTTTCTAAAGGACCCCGGCCTTCTAATTATACATTTAACGTAATGATTCTTGGGTTTTGTAGAAAAGGGTCGATCAGCATTGGAGAGAGCCTGATAAATATTATGCACAAATTTCAATGTGAACCAGATGTTTATGCATATAACATTGCGATCAATGCAAACTGCCTGAGAGGGCAAATTTCAGCTGCACTTCATTGGATGCAAGTGATGATTGCAAGGAGTTGTAATCCTAGTGTTGTTACATTTAACTCAGTCATAGACGCCTTTTGTAAGGAGGGAAATGTGGTCGCAGGGAGGAAACTTTTCAATGGAATTCAAGATATGGGTATTTCACCAAATACAAATATATATAATTCCTTGATAAATGGTTACGTCAAGGCAAGGGACATGGGTCAAGCAAACATGCTCTATGAAGAAATGAAGAAGAAACATATATTTCCAGATGCCATAACTTTTAATATATTAGTTAGAGGTCATTACAAGTATGGAAGAGAAGAGGATGGTGATAGATTATTAAGGGATTTATCTGTTTCAGGACTTCTTCAGGACAGTTCATTATATGACGTTTCGGTTGCAGGGTTATGTTGGGCAGGTAGGTTCGATGAAGCCATGGAACTTTTAGAGGATCTGCTCGAGAAAGGAATACCTTCTACTTTGGTTGCCTTTAATTCCATCATTGCAGCTTATAGCAATGCAGGCTTAGATGACAAAGCCTTTGAAACTTACAAAACAATGGCTAAATTTGGTTTATCCCCTTCGGCTTCCACATGCAGTTCCTTGCTTATGGGTTTGTCCAAGAAGGGATGCCTATCTGAAGCCAGGACACTTTTGTGTAAGATGATGGAAAAAGGACTTCCAGTGAATAAAGTGGCTTTCACTGTACTTTTAGATGGCTACTTTAGGAGTGGGGATTTGGATGGAGCTCAAAAATTGTGGAAAGAGATGAAAGAAAGGGGGATGTTTCCTGATGCTGTTGCCTTTGCGGCTTTTATCAACGGGTTTTCTAAAGCCGGTTGGTTGGAGGAGGCATGGAATATATTCTCCGAAATGTCAAGGAAAGGGTTTATACCTAATAATCTTGTGTATAATTCTTTGATTGGTGGGTTCTGTAAATATGGTAAAGTAAATGAAGCATTGAAGCTGGAAAGAGAAATGATGGCAAAGGGCCTTCTTCCAGATATTTTTACCAAAAATATGATCATCAATGGGTTATGTAAACAGGGAAGAATGAAGTCAGCAATTGATACGTTTATGGACATGTATAGGGTAGGTTTGACACCAGATATCGTCACCTACAACACTTTGATTGATGGCTATTGCAAAGCACTTGACATGGTTGGTGCAGATGACTTTTCAAATAAAATGTACGCTAGTGGGTGGGACCCAGATATCACAACGTATAATATACGCATACATGGTTTCTGTAGTATAAGAAAAATAAATCAGGCTGTGAAGATGCTGGATGAGCTTGTTTCATCAGGTGTCATTCCTAATACAGTAACATACAACACTCTGATGAATGGTATTTGTAATGACATAATGGACCGTGCTCTGATACTAACTGCGAAAATGCTTAAGATGGCTTTTATTCCTAACGTGGTTACGGCTAATGTATTATTATCTCAGTTTTGCAAGCAGGGGATGCCTGAGAAGGCCCTATTATGGGGTCAGAAATTGAGTGAGATCCCCATTGATTTTGATGGAACGACTTACGAAATAATGGATAGAGCCAATCATATTATACATGAAAATGGGGAGCTTCTAAGAGAAGTATCTGGATCTGGGAAAAGTCTCTTTTTGGATTTTCTCATGTATATTACATATGACTATTTTTGTAGAACTAGGCCTCTCAGAGAGAAGATTGAAAAGCCTCTTGAATTTTTTGACAATGGTTTCAGTGGATCATGAAGTATGGATAAGTTTTTACCTTTCCCATACTTGCGAGTAGGCATTACCTTAGCATTTCAAACATGCTAAAAGAACTATACATGGAGCAGCTGCAAGAAATTGGCTTATATGAGCCATTATGGCACTGGAAAGGCAATGTAAAGAGAAAAATGTGGGAAGGCAGCTATGCAGAAAATTGTGGTGGTCTTGTAAGTTTGCAGGTTTGCCTAGAAAACAGATGTAACTTATCAACCTCATACATGGAAGGACATGCTCTTGCCTTCTCCATGGTGATTTACCGGCTCCTTCCAGGGTACTCTTCTGTGCATAAACAATGAGAAGCGGAGATCCCATGTGTCTTAATCACACATGCATTTTACTTGTCTAAATATTTGTGGAAGACGTGGTTTCATGTGAATCTGACAACCATATAGCAGAGAAGAAGCAAGCGGGGGCAATCAGTCGAAAATAACTAAAGCTGTTGAAGTTTCCGTAAATCTGCAAGATAACTGGTTTGTGCTCTTATACCCTGCTATAAGCTTAAGTTTTGGAAATCGTTTACTGATTTGCATGACTTGAACATAAATTCCTAATAACTTCATTAGAGAAGGGAATTGACAGCTGCTTATTCAATTTTTTCCTTTTCATGAAGATTGTGTTTCCGAACCTCATTAGAAGTTTACTAGATCTGGAGCAGAAGTATTGGTTGAAGCTCATTGATCCGCTAGATTAGAAAGACAAAAAAAGAATATCCATGAGTTTTTTTGGTGGACAATGAAAACCCTGAGTTCAAGACTATGTCAGACTTGATTTAGAGACAGAATTTACTGGCATGATTTTCTCTTTTAGATCTTGAGTTCATGCAGTTATCAGTCTTGTAGCTTGAGTACCTCAAATGTTTGCATTTGCAGCTGTTTTTGAGCAATATATTCCGCATTCTTTTTTTATACAAAACAAATCTAACACAAAGGTGTCTCTCATTTGAACTAATGAAAACACTTCAAAAGAGAGAATTCTACCAAGAAGCTAAAATACCATAAATTGGCCCAACAGTTGTAATCTTGTATTTGCCATTTATCATTACTCAGTTCTAGGACATCACACTACTTTATATTTTTACGTGCAGACGAGATTGTTTTATGGAATTCTTAAAATTTTCATTAATTTTATTGAACATCATAGAAGTAAAGCCTGGAAAGTGATTGTAACCAACTCTCATACTTACATTGTTGTTATTCATATTGACTTCTAATCGGTACTTATAGGTTATACAAACATAGTAACTCCGTGGAAGGAGAAAACAGTAAAAACAAAACAAAACAAAACAATTTGCAATGTCTGTTCTAATTACATTATCTGTACATTGAGAAGATCAGGTCAGCTAACTCTGCCAAAACTAAAACTTGTGTCATTAACCGCTCCTGCCAATGATATTCACATACTTAGGTAATTCCGTTTTCCAGTATAATATTCACTGTTCACATTTCAATTCTGTAGCTCTCCTGTAATTGCCATCTCCATCAGATAGATATTAATATACCAAACTGTAAGAATGATTACTTTTATGTCACTTTGGCTCTTTGCATGATCAGGAATCTTCTTCTACTTCCACTGTCCACATGCTCTCCCAGTTTGGCTAGGTGGGTCATCCGTCTTCTCCATGATTCCGAGGGACCGTGAATACTCGGCTCTTTCTCTTGGTCATCAGGTTCATCTTCAAAGTCATCAAAACTTTTCTTGGAAGGTTTTTCATCGTTAGATTCTTGAATTATCTGCTCCAGTCTTTCTACAACCTGACTCATCGATGGCCGATCTTTGGCACTCTTGGAAAGACAATTATTTGCCAACTTGGCAACTCTTCGAGCTGCATTTTCGGAGTAATTGTTCTCAATACGTGGATCCATTATCAGTTTGAACTTTTTGCTATCAGGACTGAACTGTTTAACCCATTCCAGAAGTTTCTGCTCCGATCTAGGGCGGTTTCTCTCCAATGACCGTCTTCCGGTAAGAAGCTCATACATCACAACCCCAAAACTCCAGACGTCACTTTTTGCTGTGAGATGGCCTGTCTCAATGTAATCAGGAGCAGCATATCCATATGTCCCCATTACCTAATCAAACAATTACATGTTTGGATTAGCACACAATCACCCTTAAACTTGTAAAATGTTCAATATATTTGTGAGTCATTCATGGATTCAGACAGTTCTAATTCCGTATAAGCTAAAGAAAAAACCAGGTGCTGTTGAGACTGTTACATACTACAGGTAAATAGGCAGAGAGGAGAAAGGCTTACTGCGGTTGAGACATGAGTACGGCCAACCTCTGGTCCTTCACGAGCAAGCCCAAAATCTGAAAGCTTTGGGCTAAAATTCTCATCCAATAACACATTTGATGACTTGAAATCTCTATATATTATCTGCACCATAAGCATAAGTAGATAAGACTTCACAAAAACGATGAAATAAACTTGATAAATAAATCTAATACACTGAAAGTCCACCTCCACAGCAAGTTAGTTCTATAAGTAGGTAACAAGTTAGTTCTATAAGTAGGTAAGAACTCAAGGACATCAACTTAATAATCCCCACAAAAAGGAAAAAAAAAAAGAGAACGAAAGTTTAACCAGTGGTATATTTCTAGTTGTAAAGCATTGAGTTGACACAGTTAGTTAAACTTTCGCGTTCATGTCCCAGAGGTCATGAGTTCGACTTACTCTTCTTCTATAAATTTAAAGAGGGTAACCATGAAAACAGGGTAACCATGAAAACGACAGTCACAAAATCGGGAGAAACATAATCAATTTCGTTTAAAAGTAAAACATATACTAATAAATAAAATCAATTTCGTTCAAAAGTAAAACTTATACTAATAAATAAAATGAGTTAGCATGTAAAATGATTAAACCTCCAAATTCATACCCTGAGATAGTGAGTTTGAGCCATAATATCTCTTCGCCATATAATTAAAATTGTCAAAACAAAAAACAGATACTAACATTTCGAATTGTATATAAAAGTTAACTAGTCAATGAAAATTTCTAAGATGTGTTGGCACCTGAACTTCCAATCCTTGATGAAGATAATTAAGACCCTGAGCAGCTCCAAGCACAATCTGTAGTCTTGTTTTCCAAGGAAGGACAGGGTATGCTTGATTAAAAAGATGATGTTCTAAGCTTTTATTAGGCATAAACTCATACACAAGCAGTCTTTGAATTCCTCTTTCTCCATCAACTGCACAGTACCCTATCAGCTTCACCAGATTTGGGTGCTCTACTACCCCAAGAAATTGTACCTCTGCTACCCATTGTTTATGACCCTAAAAAAACATACTTACAAGAAACAGAATAGAAAACAATCAAAATTAATGAATATTTACTAATATAAATGAGAAATAATGAGAATTTTAATTTGTGGTGAAGAAAGCAGAATTTGATGAACAACAATCTTGTTTGAGTAATGTTATTTAAATCAATTTCAACAAAATTTATCATTGGGAAATATTGACATATTAAGATCATATTCATCTGAACATATTAAAAAAACTATACCTGCAAACCATCTCTATTCAGTTTCTTGATAGCAACTACAATTGGATCACCCTTCCCATCAACAGGCTTAATTGTACCTTTATATACACTTCCGAATCCGCCTTCGCCAATCTTCAGTAGCCTACTGAAATCATTTGTTGCTTGCCTTAGCTCATTAAACTTGAATACTCGTAAATTTTGCGCCTTCTCCTCGTATAATTCTGGTATACCACGCGGTGAATTCATAGAGCTCGAAGACTTGGCGATCTGATTAGATCCGGAGTAATCGGAGCTCATGTGCTCCTTCAACACCGGCGCAGATCTCTGTTTCCTGCTCTTGGATTTATCTTTCAAGTAGTAGAAACAATTCATTGTGAAACTTTCTAACACCACTTCTTTTCAATTGCCAGTTAATTTAACTGAAAATGAATTGTCAGAACACTCAGTTCAGATATTGAAGAAAACAACACCAGCTGTTAAAACTAAATTGAAGCAATACAAAGAAAAAAATCATTAATTTGCGCAACTATAAGGGAAAACCAATAGGGGAGGAAATGTGAAAGGTATTCCAATCTTTCTGAAGATTGTACTAGATAGAAATCAAGTTAAATTATAAGAGAAAAATAAAGAGTGATAAGAACAATAAATGAGCAGGAATTGGGTTGAAAAGCTGTGAAAAGAACTTGAAATACTCAAGAAGTGATAAACGAAGCAATTGAGGTAACAAAGAAGAACAAATATGGAAGTAAGAACAATAAATGAGCAGGAAATCAAACAAACCAGTTAGGGAAAACAGAGAAACACAAAATAATGAAAACCCAGATAGGAATTCTCAAGAAACACAAAACTAATTCGAAATCAAGAAAGTTGATGACAGGCAAGGCAGACCGAAATCGGAAAACAGAGACAAAAGAACGAAAAACAATCAAATGACAGGGAAACACTAATTTCCAGCATTCACAAAGGAGATTTCCCAAGAAAGAAATTCTACAAAAGAGAAGAAAACTCTTTCATTTTTGCCATACCTTATTCAAAAATTTGTCAGATTGTTATTTGGGCAAAAGGGTGTTTGGGAGAGAATTTACTATCGCTTTTTTTCCTTGTTTTGCTTCTTCTTCTCCTACTCTGGTCTTGGGTTTTGGTAGGATTTTGATGGGAGTCCAGGGGAACTATACGCCTTCTTAGTTAATCACCCGTGAGGTTTCGTGGACAGTACGATGGTATGAAGATTGAAAAAATTGAGCTATTCTCTGTCCGTGTGCCTAACCTGTCCAAGTTGGCACCTACGTTTAAAAATTGGGTCCAACCCATCTAGAAGTTTATAAGTAGGAATTTCGTTAAACCAAGAATCAACATCATGCATTTACATTTCTTAGCTTGTTTTATGAATTTAAATTCATAACAACGTGTTTATAGGAAAATGTCAAAGAATTTGATTTGTTTCAGTACAACTTTTGAATGGGTACAAACATAAATTTATATGATTTAGATTTATTTTTCACTGTATTGTAAGTCCAATATGAATTGTTCAATGAACCAATGCTTCAAAAATATTTTTTTTAAATTATAAAAGAAATTGATAGTTTAGTAAAAGAGATTTTAGCTCTAGATTAGATAGATGACTTATATATTAAATATTTATTGTAGAATCACCCATACATATCAAAATAATTCATTAAATATTTTGACTTTTTTTGCACGGATCATTCACGGTTTTTTTTCTCTCATCTCCTATTTTATGTTTCCGTTACAGTAATGTAAAATTTTCTTCATTGATGTTGGTTGAGGGTTGGAGATATTTCTCTTCAAAAAAAACTTAGAAGGAAAAAAGATAATATTTTATAAAAGTTAACAAATTAGAAGTCAACGCCTGAAAATATGAACAACAAAATATAGAATTTCTCCAAATAGGTTTGACTACATTTTTGGTAGATGAAACCGACTGAAGACTTGCAACAATACAATCTCCAGGCTAAAGGGCAATGACCAAGCAGCCTTTAGAGATTTTTTTTCTTAATATTTTTGCCAAAAAATTGAGTCTTTTTTTTTTCCAAGGAAAACAGACCTAACTCCCACATGAAATCTGGAGCCATATGACTCATATGTCACCATCAGAAATTGCATCAGGAGCTTCAAGCTTTGACTTCAGATCCACAGACAGAGACCCATTTCAGATTTCATTAGGCTTTAGAGAAAACTACAAAAGATTTCCTACTCAATTTTTAATGGCCGATAAGGTGTTGTGTTACTTTCAAACATGTTCTATGTTGATTAATTATCCTTTTCTGAAAAAAAATTAAAAATGCTATCATTTTTTTATACTTAGTGCTTTACAAATATGCAAGTCCGAGTGCAATTATTTAAAAAAATGTTCCATTTTGATTGGAAATAGGTAGAGAATTGTTCGCTAAACTTTTTATATTGAAGTTTCATTTTATTTATTTATTTATTTACAAAAAAGTAGGAGAAGGGGTTGACTATCTCATTATCCGGTATAGAACATTGCGTTCACATGTTATCGTGCTGTCATCATCAATCTATATCAAAGTCAAAGCTCAGGAATATTTGCGTAAAAGAAAAAAATCTATCGTCTTCAATAATCGGTCGTGAATCTCTTACATCATAATATGAAAATATATATAATAATTTAGAAAGAGAGAGAGAATAATGACATCATAATTTATGTGGAAAACTCTTAAAGGGAATAAAAACTACGTGAATATTTCGATAGTATTTCATTATGAAGAAAGTGTTTACAAGGCTAATGAGTGTCGAAAGTTGTTGTCTCTCGTTTGAAGTTACATCTTACCTCTATTTATAGATCTTCATATATTCTGATACAACGTATCTAATTTTATCTGAAAATAAGATCAATAAAATATTTCCTGAGATCTAATTTATCAACAATAACAACCAAGTGAATCTTGACCGTCAGATCAATCCAATAGTATTGATTAGCTTCTCTTTGGATTGACATGTCAGCAATTCACGTACTTTCGTCTGATTGATCTATTCTTTATAACCGCCTATTTGATCCTACGGTTCTCGCTTTATCTTCTCTTCGATGAAGTTTTCGGTCTAGATCTTGCCACGTATTGTGTGAAATTTTACCTGTACATAGGCCCCCATTACACTCAACGGAATTTTATTTGTTGAAGTCTAATCTTTATTTTTTCTGTCATTATCACATATCATTACTCTCCGCCTTTTTGGGTATCATTTATGGCTATTTTTTTCGTATTCCTTTGTCGTTTCATCTTCCCGCTCAGAGAATACATTATATGCGCTATTTTGAAGTAATCTTTCATCTTTCAGCTCAGAGAATACTCTACTTGTGCAATTCTGGAGTAATCTTTCATCTTTCTACTCAGAGAATGCTTAACTTGTGCTATTATGGAGCAATCTTTCATATTCCCGCTCCGAGAATGCTTTACACTATTCATTTCTGTGCAGCTTTTCATCTTCCGCTTAGAGAATGCTTCACATGCGCTATTCTAGAACAATCTTTCATTCTCTGATATGTCTTTTCGTTCCTTTCACTGCGGGCCCATTGATAGAGTTTCTCTTTTCATTCTCTCGTACGTTGAGATCTGTGACAAGAATGTTGTACAAGAATAATATAATAATTTATTGAAATGAGTAAGGAGTGAGTGTACCATTTCATAACTATATCGCAGGAGTTTGAGTCTGATGTTCTGCATTTATTAATAGAGTTTCTCTCATTTCCTTTTCTGCGGATTCCTTGGAGAATTTGTTCCGTTTCCATTGTCGCGGGCTCATTGGAGAGTTTATACTATTTCTTTTGTTGCAAGCTCTTTTGGAAAGTTTCTCTTATTTCCTTTGTTGCAGACTCCTTGGAGATTTTCTCCCGTTTCCTTTTTCTCTTTATTTTTACGAACTGTGCATATTCAAGGAAATGTTCAAATAAAGAACCGCGCCCCCATTTTCGCTTTGAGAGGGACTTATGGACTGCCCATTTTCAAGGAATTAGGTTTAAATAAAGAAACCATGACCCCGTTTCGGCTTTGAGAGGGACTTATGAACTGTCCATTTTCAAGGACTTAGGTTCAAATAAAGTATCATTGCCCCATATCCACTTTGAGAGGGACTTATGAACTGCCCATTTTCAAAGACTTGTGTTCAAATAAAGAAACTATGACCCGTTCCCGTTTTGAGAGCAGCTTTAGCTTAGTATTGATAGGACTTGATTTGAGTATTTTCATTTACAAGTATTTTTTTAGAACATAGTTTTTCAAGCTGCTATTTGACAGATCGTTTGTTAATCTCCCTGTTGTGGATGTTGCTGCCAACTCTTACGTTGGAGGTGTCGTTGTTGAAACAACTGTAGTCTTTTGTATGTTTTTGTATTTTTCATTTTTTCAAGACTTAGCGAATTTCCTCTATTCTTTCATGTGCTTCTCACTTTATCTTTTTTTGTTCACTTTCATTTCCTTTCTTTCTCTTTTCATCTTCCACTTGTTCTTTCATCGTTTTCACTTTTTCCTTTCTCCACTCTCACCTTTTCCTTTATCCACTTTCACTTTTTTCACTTTTCATATTTCTTCCTTTTCAAATTTCTTTCCTTCTCGAAGTTCTTCATTCTTCCTTCTTTTCTGAATTTTCTTCTTTCCAAACTTCCTTCTTTTTGGTTTCCTTTAGAGGGTAGTGCTGCAAACATTATTTCTCATGGACTTAAGCTCTTAATGAGCTCAGGGGCCCATTTCTATTCCCTTTAGAAAGAAAAAAAACCTCCATGGACACGAACTCTCAATGAGCTCAGGGGCCCGTTTCTGTTTTCTTTAAAAAGTAAAAGCCTTCATGGACATGAACTCTTAGTGAGCTTAGGAGCCCGTATCCGTTTCCTTTAAAAAGAAAAAACCTTCATGGACATGATCTCTTGGTGAGCTTAGGAGCCCGTTTCCTTCTAAGAATGATGTTCATAGACACTCCCAAGAACATAAGCTTTTCACAAAGCTCAAGGGCCCTAATTTCCTATAGGACTTGGTAGAATTTCTCTCTTTGCTTTTCTTTTTCCCTACAAATGTCTGCAACAAGAATGTTGAACAACACCATATATAAATATCTTAATGGAATGAATAGGGAACGAATATACCGTAACTTTCTTCTAGAAGCTCAAATCTCATTGTGTAAATAATTTCAAAAAATTGACTTTCGTAGCTTTATAGCGTAGTTTAAATTTGTTGGTGAAGCTTAATATATGAAGCTGACAGTTTTATACAATCTTCTTTCCTAAACATCCTCCACGAGAATTTTCATAACTTTGGATGGGGATCTCCAAACTGAATTCCATAAAATTTACTGTGAAGTAGATTTCTGTATCTTTCCGATGATATAAGATTTGTCATCTAATTTCCTTCCAAAAAATTTTCATTTCTGTTGTCGTTTTCGCTCCCATTTTCATTTTTCACTCCCGTTGCCTTTCCTGTTGTGGATAGCAGTTCCCGTTGTCACGATTTCCTCCATTCCAGTTGTCAAGACATTTTCCATTCCGCGTCAGATAATTCCAGCTTTTCGAGTTCATCTAACTCATCGGACAACCAAGAGTACTCATCGGACAACCAAGAGTTGTTTGATCGAGCGCAGACATAAGGATGACAAAAAGACTTTGCAGTAAATTGAGAAGAGGACCCAGGTGGATACTTCAAGCTCTTCCCGCTCAGAGCTCCCACTCCCAACATCCCCGCTGCGCAGATCGAGGCTCCCTCAAATTCTGATCCTTCTCTTCCACCAGCTTCTGTTGTGCCCGTTGTGGGTACTCCCACTCCGGGAAATGGTTCTGAGTCCCAGAGCACTACTGCTGGTGAACCTTTACAAATTCTGTGGAGGTTGAAATCATTTTCCAACGCTCCCGTTCCAAAATATGTGAGTTTCCTTGATGATGTCGTGGCTCCTCACATTTTTCTTTGCGACGTTCAATCTGACGTCGATACTAATAGAATGAAGAGGCTTGGTATTGGCATGCTCGTCAACAAATTAAGCTATGATTCGATGCGGGTAAAATTTTATTTTCCTTTCTCAAGATTTGTTTTTCATTCTCAAGACTTTTCCCGTTCTCGTTGTTTCTTCATCCCTTATTTTCCTGTACTTTTTCACACGAAAAAGAAAAAGAAGATATTCGAATATACACCGATCAAAATTTTATTTTTTCGTTTATCAATCAAGAAGGATTTTTTTACATGCATCAAATTGATTTTAGCAAATTCTTTTTTTGACCTTTTCAGATCTATTTTTCTTTATTTCAAATAATAATGGCATAAAAGAAATAGGCCAATAATAACGTTAATCGAATAAATAAGGAACGAGTTTACCCTTTTTTCATTTTTGGTTCCATTGCATGTCGTTTCTGTTTCGGCTTCCAATTTGTTTCCGTTTTCAGTGTCATACCCATTGTCATTTCCATCCTCATTGCGACGACATTTCCATTGGCAACATTTCCATTGTCGCTGCCACAACATTTTTCATTCTTAACGTTTCCCGTTGCCACAACATTTTCCGTTCTCAACTTTTCTCGTTCCCGTTCTCACAACATTTCACGTTCTCAACATTTCCCATTCTCGTTACCACAACGTTCCCATTCTCAACTTTTCCCATTCCCGTTCTCACAATGTTTCATGTTTTCAATGTTTCCCATTCCCGTTCTCAACGTTTCCCAATCCCGTTGCAACATCATTTCTCGTTCTCAAAGTTTCCTATTCCTGTTGCCACAATGTTTCCCATTCTGAAGTTGTAGCTTTCTTGACTGAAATGAATGTGATTTTTTGCTCTTATTTTCTCTAGAATTTTTGCTATGAAATTCTTTTCTAATCAATTTTTTATTTTCTAATAAATCTCTATTTTGAAATTCTTTTTCTTTTCTGAAGCATTGAAAACTCTCTGTTTTGAATTTCTGACTTCAACTTTTCCGTTCTGAAGCTCTGACTTCAGCTTTTTTAATCTGAGTTTTCTGACCTGATCTGATCTAAGCTCGATGAGCTCTTGTATTCCGCACTTTCTGAGCTTTTCTGGTCTGAACTTTATGAGCTCTTTTGGTATGAGATATATGAACTTTTCTGGTCTGAGCTCTCTGAGCCCTTCTGGTATGAGCTCTTTTGGTATGAGCTCTTCTGATCTGAGATTTTCTGACCTTTTCTGATATGAGCTCAACTTTTCATATTTGCTCTGATTTTTTTAACTCATCCTTCCTTCGAATGAATTTCTTTTCTGATCTCCTTCCTCTCTCTCTCTCTCTCTCTCTTGCTTGAAGCTTCCACAGTGGCGACGATTCCATGGTGGCGATGCTACCCCTCGCAATTAGATGATGACGGCGGTGACCATTACCACAATTTTCCGGATTGGATTCCACGAATAGAGTTAATTTTTTTCACAAATAATAATTGTACAAAAGAAATATTTTAAACGAATATGAATGAGTTTACCACTATTCGCTTACGTTTTTTGTTCTGTAGTCATTTTTGTTTTTGCTTCTGTTTTAAGTTTTTGTATTGTTTGTCTTTTCCAATCCTGCTTCCGGTTCGGCTTCCATTTCCACTTTTTCTTCCATTTCCACTTCCACTTCCGTTGTTGAGGGGACGTTTGATTTAGTTTTGAGTATTTGGGGAAAAGATTTCTTGAGTTTTTCTCTCAGCTCTCAACAAGTGCACCAAATGTAAAGGAAAAGATTTACCGTCTTGGATAATCGGTCGTGAATTTCTTACATCATAATATAAAAATATAGAGAATAATTTAAAGAGAGAAAGAGAGAAAGAGAGAATAATGACACCATGATTTACGTGAAAAACCCTTAAAGAGAAAAAAAATCACGGGGAGATTTTGATAGTATTTCATTATGGAGAAAAGGTTTACAATGCTAATGAGTGTTGAGAGTTGTTGTCTCTCGTTTGGTGTTACATCTTACCTCTATTTATAGGTCTTCATACATTCTAATACAACTTATCTAATTTTTTATCTGAAAATAGGATCAACAAAACATTTTCAGAGATCTAGCTTATCAACAATAACAACCAAGTGAATCTTGACCGTCTGATCAATGTAATGGTCTTAATTAGCTTCTCTTTGGATTGTCATGTCAGCAATCTATGTACTTTCGTCTGATTGGTCTATTCTTTAAAACTATCTAGTTGATCTTACGGTTCTTACTTTATCTTCTCTTCAATATAATTTTCAGTCTAGATCCTGTCATGTGTCGTGTGAAATTTTACCTATATAATTTGAATGTAGAATATTGGAACATCGATATACCAACTCTAAAAAAAAAATCAGTCCAACAACTTGAACTTTGACATTGACAAAAAAAATTCAAACTGATTATATCATCGTAGCCAACTTTGGGGCAAAGTTTCCCTTTATTCGAGATTTAAAAAAATGTTTATCAATGATAATTATAATAAAGGGAATTAAATAACAAAGAATTCATCCGATTGGTAGAATTTTAATTGAGTATGTAATAAAGCATGCTAATCATTTTTTTATTGGTAGAAAGGCGTGTGATTAGTTGAGATAGAACCTATGCTAATCCATGCCTTAATTTGTTTGAAAAATTGACTTGAAATATCGATATGGGTAATACAAAATTGAGCAACATCTTAGCACTAAACACAAAATTGTGTTAACATGCTGCACACCTTATTAATTACATTCTTCTAGAAAAAAATCTAAATAAATTCAAATTATAAGTGAAAATAAAATAATAATATTATATAGCACCATGGTGCTAAAAATCATTATATTTATCGTGGTAATATATATATATATATATTGTAGAACCACCCATACATATTTTCTTCTAGATTTTTTTTAATTCATCACATTTTAGGGTGAAATCGTAACACTCTCAAGTCATAACGTCATTAAGTATCAAGGTACTTCTTACCATTTTCCTATACAAAGTTCATTCTCTTTCTTTCCAAAGGAACATTTTTGGTCAATTTTTATGCATTTGTCATGTATTTTCATAAGAAAGGCAAAAGAGTTTTGATAAGGGGAAAACCAAAGTTCTATACTTTTAAGCTACCTTTTTCAGGAAGTACATAAACAATTCATTGTTCATTGGTTCATTGGTTCATTGGTCGGTGCAAATTTTATAGTATCAAGTAAAGGGAAAAAGGTTAAACTTTTTGTGCACAACACTTTCATGGTATTCGAATGAAGAGTGTTGAAGAAATCATCATTGGATGAATATCGTTCACTTTGAAAAGGATGTTTCCCAATACTAAATCATAATATTTTTACTTTCTATATTGTCCTACTATGGTCTAAAAGGTACTATGGTCTAAAAGGTGCTTCAAAAAGGGTATACAAAATATAGATAAGAGGGTTTTTATTTTCAAACATGATATATTTTAAATGGACATAGGACTGCGGTAATTTGAATCTGCATCAGCTTTAAACATGAGAAATTATTTACAGTATAATAACGGAAAATGACAAAAAAGTCACATTTTCTGCGTGAGCTATAAAAATAACCTGAAAAATAAAAAAGATTAAAAATGGTTGGAATAACTAATTAAGTTACTAAAATTACAGAGGTGTAATTAAATTTAGTTACGTCACCCATGTGTAATTGACAATTATAATTTTTATTTGTAAACAATTTTACAATTTACCATTTTTTCAATCATTTTCACAGCTCTCCCTTCTTATTAGCTGTAGGAAGGCCCAAATATCATTTGCGCTAAAATTAATAAAAATTCAGGAAAAATTAGAGAAATGAGCCATTTTTTTTTACTTTATGAGGAAATGATAAAAAAAATTTCAATTGCACAAATGACCATTTGTTTCATTCCCTTTCTCCCTCTCTATGTCTCTCTCTTGCTCTCTCTCTCTTCTCCCTCTATCTCTCTCTCTCTCGCTCTCTCTGCTGCTCCCTCTATTTCTCTCTCGCTCTCTCTGCTGCTCCCTATGTCTCTCTGACTCTCTCTACTACTCCCTTTGTCTCTCTCTTTCTCTTTCTGTTTCTTTATGTCACTCTCACTCATGTCTTGAAGGGACTTCGACAACTATGAATTAGAGGTTCTAATGGGAAAATTGTGGAGGTTACTTAAGCTGATGGGGTTGAGGTTTTAGATATATGGATCTTTTCATGGATGGGTTTGTAAAGGGATGACTGGCTCTGATGTTGGTGGTAGTAGCAGTTATAGCCATTAAATTTCTGATTTTCGAGTGAGAGAGATAAAGAAGAAGAATGAGGGGACGAGCTTGAGTGTGGGAAGGGGTATGATACCAGATGATATATAAAAATATACTACATTTATACTATAATATATTGATGGTATATAAAAATAAACTACATATATACTAGGATATACTGATGGTATATTAAAATATAATAGTATATATTTATATACTATAGTACACCTGTACATAAATTTTCAGTTTTATAAGAAAAAATTACTGTTACAAAAAAACCTGGTCATTCTTACAAATAAACCTTTTCAACCATTCTCTTACTTATTTTCAAAAATGATCTATTTTCCTAATGAGCCATAAGTTCATACCAAAACCATCAGATTTTTTTTCCTGGTCGAGTCAATAAGGTCATGGAAAATATTTCGATTTCTTTCTTACTGTACATACATATAATGGATTTGCCTGGACCGATACATGATTTTCTTTTAGTCTTGTTGGGATCAGATCTTATATTAGAAGGTATAGGAGTAGTATTACTTACCAACTCAATTTATTCTGCCTTTCCATTGGGACTGGTTCTTGTTTGTAAAATCATGGCTCAACAACTTCTAAAGGGTGGCCCAAAGAGAGACCTAGGGAAGGAGCTTTAGACTTGTCCAAAGAGCACACCCAAGAGACCAACACCTAGAGTCTCACTTTGAGTCGAAGACTGAGGCCTAGATATGCGTCATACCTTAGATGATATCATTGACTAAAGGATCACATTTTCGACTAGGGGGGACTGATCCAAGACCAACAAAGTTTGAGTCCTCATCCGAGATTGAGGTCATCTTAGTGGTCAAGGCTCGTCCCAATAGTCATTTATAAAGATTTGCCTTGATTTTATGAAGGCAACTAAGAACATCCCAAAGGAGCTCTTAGCCCCTAAGCAAGAGAATTTGGCAAGCATAAGGACATAAATAAACCATAATGAAGATATATGCATAATATATCTCATTTCTAAATTCAAATTACAAAGATCTTTCTCGAGATTTTGATCTTCCAAAAATCCTATGAATAGATTGATGCTCATAAAATGATATACTTATCCTTATTCTGCTAAAATATTTTGTTGATTTGATTGTCAGAGTGCATCAGGTTAGACACCACATTAATGTCATGTTAATGCTTCAACTATCTTTTCTTGTGTTTTGTAGTGCATGACATCTCTTTGACTAAAGATTTTACGCATTTACATTATCTATAGATGCACTAAATATACTTTTTAAAGTACTGTTACGCCTCTCTCATAAATCGATAGAAAAGAGGATATAGATGGTAAAAGACTTAACTTCACACCAATGTGTTGATTAGCCAAATATACTCTGATGATCAAGTTAGAATATGAGACATGTATAAAGGATAAGAGCCAATGAGAAGGCTAGAGAGCATTTATTGTAATGTGCATTAGAATTTTATATTTATAGAGGATCTTAAAGTTATAATCTTTATAAAACTCTACATCTTAGTCGGTTATCATCTACATGAAAATTTAATGATGACTGTAGTTATTTCATAGGATAAGACTTATCAGATAGGTAGAGAGACTTACCTAGATAACAAAACTTGGTTGTTTATTAATTACTCTTGAACTTTTAGTGTCCTTGATGTATGAAGGCATTATCTCATGGACGAGTCTTCCTTAAATGATGTATGTGATGATGACATGTAGACTCTGAGGATGTCATTTAGCCTGATGATGATGTCATGTAAACTCTAGTGACGTCATTTGGCTGATGGTATTGGTGACACGACCATGTGTCATTTAACATTTTTTGATTCGTACCTAATTGGGAGCGTAATGAATTTAGAGGTTTGGCTCACTGCCATTATCTTGACTTGATTCAGACTAGGCCCAAAGTCATTTCGGCCCCTCTACATGAACCTTACTGTAAATTTAAAAGGGAAAATAACAGGAAAAGACAGATTTTTTGGAGTGGAGTTACAAAAATGGCCGAAATATGACCGTGATAAATAATTTATTTACCAAAATTACACAGTAGTAGATAAATTATTTATCATATTTCGGTCATTTTTGCAATAAATTTTTTTCTGGACATTTTTGCAACTTGAGCTAGAAAATAGATCATTTTTATAATTTTGCTAATTTAAAATCATAAGTTTATCTTGCTTGTATTTTTGTAATAAATTTAGGTGAACTAAAAGATTAATTTCACAAATTATTTCGATGAGTGAAAACGTCAACTGAAGAGTGATTGACAACTCACTTTATGAATTAACTCAACCTATACCTTATATTATCTAGAATTAACTAATGCTATGATAAAATCCCCGAATATAATGTGATTCCACGTTTGTCATTCATTTGAAATGGATTATGAAAAAATTATCATGTCCTCAAAATAATTAATTATAAAAAAAATAATACTTATTTTTCATAAAGGACATTTTAGTAATTTATTTTGATTCTGATTTTTTTATTTAGTAAACACAAACAATTATTTTTATTTTAAATAATCTTATTCATGATTATAATTCCTAACAGTTAATAAACACATTAATTTAATTTTAGATTTTGATTCATAACCTTTCCATTCTTCATCCAACTCTAAGAAAAACTAATTTCAAACTTCATCTGATTTAAAATATAAGTAAACGCATTAAAAAAGAAAAAGAAAAAAGAGCCACAGGAGCGAGAGAAAAAGCTTTGAGATGAGTAGTAAATTTCATTATACTACTTATTTTGTCTATTTTTCATTGAAATTATTAAAAACATAAATCTCTATTTTTGTCCCTCCTCTCCAAGATTCAGACATGACCTTGGGAAATCCTAACTTCAGGTAAATAAATAGCACACCTGACCTGATTGCATATTTGCGTATCCACAGTAAGTTTATTGGCACAATGGTAAAGAACATGGATACTATTTCACAAGGGAAAACAAAAGAAGAGAAAACACCCTTCAATATAGAGATATTTACACTAGCTCACTCAGGGTGTCTTATAGAAAGAAACTTGCACTCAATCATGTCAATTCTATGATATATCAAACTCATACTTGCACTGTTTAAGTTAAAAAAAATGATGTATTGGGGATTGTAGACATCTTATTTCGACATTTAAGGACATATCCAAGATATCTTCACAACAGTTTCAAGAAGAGAACACAGTCCCACACAACTCATCCCCACACCAATAGTAATATACCTTTCTATATTCCATTCTAAACCGGTAGAGGAAATGAAAAATCATAGAGAGAAAGGTCTTGAATGCACATCAAATGGCTCACATGCCGTTAATTGTGGCTCCTGTAACAAGTAAAATATTGATATTAGTGACATTCAGTTAGCATGATTCGAAGGTCGAATACTAGAATTATGCATGACGTTTTAGTTCTAGTAATTCTGACTGAGATATAGACCGTTTTAGTTTAACAAGTAACGTGTTGATCATTCATTAGTTAATTAACATTACCTATAAATGGTGAATCATTCCGTAATTAGGGATTCATGGGTTAGCACTTAGGAGATGAGACTGAACACCTGATTTTAGGGGAAAAAATGAACCTGTCTTAGCCCGCCAATGGTACTTCCTCCGGTCAAAAACATGGTGAGAAGATTTGTGACAACACCACCACCAAGGTCACCACCACTGCCACCCACATTTTTAATTGCAGATCGCATAGAAGTCAGAATGCTACCGTAAGTGTTTCCATGTCCCCGCTCGATTGCTTGGATGAAGCAGAAAGTCATGGCACCCGTTGATGTGATCTTTGACAGAGCCTGTCCCAGTTAACCATAGCTCAGTATTATATTCCTTTGGAGATTAAAAAGTCACTGGGTTGAAAAGCTTTGTATGGATAGAAATTGTTTAACTCACAGATGTATCGGCAGAGGTCTGATCATCATCACAACCACTGAAAGAAAAAACTTCACCTCCACTAGTTCCTTTCCATACACCAGATCTAGGTCGATGATCCTCCCATGCATATTGTCCATTTCTACAAAGCGATGACAGAAAAGGGAAATCAGACGTTAATGATTTAATAATACACATGTTTGCGATGTAACTGCAACTATGGAATGGTTTAGATGTGATTGAAAATTATTAGATCATAGACGGACGGATCAAAGAGCCATATTTTTTTCCGATAGGAGCAAAAATTATATTGAAAAACAAGATTTACAAAAGACGGTTAGGAGGATAAGCTATCCTAGCCGAACACCAAAAGACAAAATTAGTCTATACAAACAGCCAACCAGTCCGTATTAATTAAAAACAAAGGGATATCCTTAAACCATCTAGAGTTGAACACCGACAAAGAAACCCAAAAAAGAATCTAATCCCAGAAAGAACCAATATCCAGAGAACTATCCTTGAAGATTCTCCTATTCCATTCACAAAGAAGAGCTATCTGATGTCAAGTTTCTTTCCACAAGGTGAATTATTAAAAGCGAAAAAAACAAGGGAGCCCAGATTATTGGTTGCTAAGTTTCTCCAGCTACTAACACATGTTGAATAAAAACCATGAACATGTTAATAGAAAGCAACCTGTTACTGATAAAAAAAAGGAATAGTAAATGAAACCAACCTGTTCATTCTGCAAAGAAATGGTAAATCTAGCACTGTGCCACTATGACAAGCATCTATGAAGGCATGTAACTTGACACCATGAGGAATAGGTCTGACGATTGTTGCATTGATCTCATCATCAACAATCATTCCCTGAGTTTCAAAGTCCAAAGGACAAAGAGTTTCGTCATATCCATCGACCTCATCACCATTGTAATTCCTTTGATGTGAACCATGACCGGAGTAATGAAACACCAGCGAGTCACCAGGTTGACAACCTTGGACTAGCCAATATAATGCCATCCTAATGTTGTTCTTGGTCGGGATTCTGTATGGATCAGTTTCTTCTTCTGCGGATTTACATTAAAAAGGACCATTAATAAAAATCTTTAAGTCAAAGAAAGAAACAAATACTCAAACCAATTGCTCCAGAGAAAATTGAACAGCAAGAGTCTTCATCTCAAAAGACAACATAAGACACATGATACTAGAAAAATGCAAAAGATACAGCAATCCGTAGAGACAAGTAAGGATGCATCTTTGAAGATGGACTAACAGAAAGATCAGATCTCTACCATAAGACACGAGAGTACATCATATTTGTGTCATTGGCTATTTAAAAGACTAAAACAACATTCAGTCATTAAATCAAATATTGCATCAACGTTATCAAAGATACCGAATTGATGGAATTTGTAGTTGTACAACAAAAAAGTATCTACCCCATACTTTTGTCGAGTTCGATTAAGTAAACCCTGTGTAATTATGAGATCAAGGGAGCACGTGAAAAGGGCCTGAAGAAATTTACTAAGTGGAAGTGTCATTCAATCTTTGAAGGAACTCATATATTACATATGATACTATCATACTAACTTGTCTTGTGCATCGCACAACTCTTGCCTAGTGACAAAGCCAAGTTTCAACAGTAAATGACTAAAAATTACAAATGGCTATCCTGGTAGTACTCATGATTAAATTCTCCAGTATATTGTCTTCTAGCTACAATCATCTTAAATGATTGAGTCTATTCGTTGGCATATCTAGTTCCTAGTGAAATTGAGTTTAAAGGAAAGTGGAGATGTTTAAGGCAGTCTATTGGCAATGCTATAGTTCTGTAAAACTCTGCCATCCCTTTTTCGTTACTTCTCTTACAAGGAAAATACACATTTACCGTACTAGTAAAAACCATTAAGAACTTCAAAAATATTTCATAATGCAATTCTTAAACTATTATCTATTCATATAGTCCCCTATAAAACTACTAAAGAGGAGCTCCTGGTCTAGATACTAGATAGCTTCTGTTCTACTAACAGATTAGTCTTTACCCACAGTGAGGTACCGTACTCCAACTATTGTAATCTGTTGATTCTAGAAAGTCCCTCACTCAAGGAGACTATATTCAATCAACTTGTAGTTCTTTCTACCTGCGACAGTTACACTCCTCTCGGGCATGCTTCAATTTTAGCCAAATGATACCTTGAAAATGTGAATTGAGAACATTACTCAAATATTAAAAATTAGCTAAACCTCAATCAATTTGCCTCTCAACCATTGAATTCATCACATTAAGTCGGCCCATTTAATCATTCTGACCGTAGAAAACGCCTCGTAAGGTAAAAGAATTTATTGAAAATGATACATTTTTTACCAATCAATATTATTCAGACTTGCTATGTTCGAATGCAGCTCTTAACTAAATTAGCAGATGGCTAATTAAACCTCTCATCAAATACAATTAACTGCAACGTAAAGCTTATGCTTCCCAGCACAGATGTAAAACAAAAACTAAAAACTACATCGGCTATTTATCTGACTAACTACTCCATCCAAATACCAAATTTCAACAGACAAAAAGCGACCTATGGCAAGCCTTGCCGGTCAGAACTAACATCTACAGGTAAACACAGACAAGGTCACATATTTACATACGCCGCCGTAGAGGGGGGGGGGGGGGGGGNGGGGGGGGGGGGGGGATTACCAGTGAGCATGAGGATAGATTCTTCTGGGAAGCGAAATTTGTTAACCAAAAGGAAACGCATGCACTTTGCATCATTGAGACATCCCTTGAGCTCGTGCCTCGAGTATCTATAGGAAATACCGCAGATCACAGCCCTTTTACGCCCGTGCGGCTGAGGAGGTAGACCTGGAGGCGCTTGATTGTAAGGCGACGGTGGGGTCGGGGACGCTTGATACTGGGTATGAGGAGACGGAACGATAGCGCGGGGGTCAGCGATGTGGGTGACCGCCCTACATATGGCGCAGCGAATCGACTGGGCACCATGTGGGAGCTGAAGAGGAGTCCGACAGCTCGAACAGTTCACTAGCATGGGTGGAGGAGGAGGATGATACATTTGGGAACCTAGACCAAAGATTAGAGGAAAAACTGGAGTATGATCAAATATGGAGTTGAGTAATTGATTGAAACCCCTGATAGAGTGGACTGGGAGGAGAAAAGAAGAGGAAGAGGGGTTAGGGAGAGGCTTTGAAAGGAAAGACCAATACAAAGAAGAAGAAGAAAAAGAACAATTCTATATGGTTACCGCTCACGTTCCGCTGTGTGAACTGTTAAGATGGTTAATCCGAATTCGATTCATACTGTTCTTAATCCTCTTAGAATATCTATTTGTTACTCTAAACAAAACTATATGCTTCTGTTTATTGTTTAATGCAATAATGCTAGACAAATTACCAACTTTCTTTTATTAATTCCAAAATGCAATTAATTTCTATAAAAATAAAATAAAGGGTAATTGTTTATGATTGGATAATGATATTGGAGACCCACTTAACAAATAATCAACTTTTAATTATCTTTATCATTCTTTCTCTTCTTCTTCCTTCAAGTTGCTTAGAACCTTCTTTGGTGGAAGAGGGAGGAATTTTTGTACTTGGGTTGGATTGGATTGGATTGGATTACCCACTTTAGAAAGTTTGGAACAATGAAAAGCTGATGGAATGGGTCAATTTTGGCTTGTTTTTATGTTCTCATCATTCTCAACTATCTGTTTAATATTGGGTTTTCAGACATAATTTGAAAGTTCAACAGATATTGTGATGGCTTTTATCATCTAACTTAGTCCAAACCCAAAAAGCCATTAGCGTATTCTCCTACCAATTCAATCATCATATTGATAAATGACCTTTGGTTAATCATTAGCATCGGTCAAGGGGTATTCGCTAACCACATCAATGCTTAAAAATTGATAAATGACATTTCAGTCTCTATTATATTTTGGTAAATTCTGCACATCATATTAATAACTTCGTTCCAACAGATGAGCTAAAGAAAGTAGTTCAATCAAACAGAATTTCTAAAAGGGTATTTATCATTCCTCACACTTTCTACAACAAAATCTCCACGAGGTTTGCAAGACACACAAAAATAACATATACTGAGAGAATGGTTCAGAAAAGAAGTGAAAAATTCAGAACAAACTGAGTTAGTCCAGTAAATGACAACAGATGACCAAGATCCTACAGCACTTGAGCTATTATGTGAAAGAAGTAACCTTTGAACACATCTCCACCATTCACAGACTGTGAGGCACTTAGGTGGGCAAGGTTTAATCACCATTGGAGATAGGCACGACATCAAGAAGAATTCAGCTTCTCTAGCTTAGCTTTAGCCAGGTCAAGCTGTTCTGCATGCAATTCAAATTTGAGAAGCAAGAATTAAAACATAAACAAAGAAGGCAATGAAGTGAACAAAGAAGGAAATATTTCTTACTTTGTTCAGATGCTGTTGCTTTCTGGATAGTAGTACGAAAAAATATGTTTCCATTCTTCTGATAAACACCCTACGGTTTAAAAGAACATATAGTCACAAAGAGAAGAAAATAGGCATCCGGGGGCGGGAAGCATCTTTGTCACCCAAAATAAGGTAATGAGAAAGAGAATGCTTCAAAGATTCAACTTCTTCTTCTTTTCCTCTTTTGATAATTGAAAGATTTTAATTTTTCAAGCTAACTAGAAAGAGCTACAGAACAAAAGAATAGAGGCCTTCAGTACTTAGATACAATACAGATTTCTTATCATAATACATAAGCTTCTTAGCAATTTGCTACAAACATGAAGATTTGCTATCCAAACGAGCATTGATTAAAGAAATGCAATCATAAAATTGCATCTTTGACATATAGAAAACACCTTCAAATGGAAATCCACCGAAAAGAGAAGAAGAAAAAAGCAATAAATTGCAGCAAAGTTTCAAGTCAGTTAATTGAGCTCAATTACTCCACACCATGAATGGAGAACAGAACAAGGAACAGAGTTGTACTAATGAAGTTCTCCACCACGTAAAATAGAAAATAAAACAAGAATCATATATTTCTATTACAGTCGTTCTTGAGAATGAGTCTTGAACATCTTCACCTAATTCGCAGTCATCCAACGTCAAATAAGCATAGCTACTTAGATGTTAAATAAAAAAATGCCGCAAATTAAGCCCGAAACTCTTTCCGCTTACTTTTAGGGAAAAATTTGGGGTTTCAAATTCAAGGAAAAGAAGGAAGTGAGACAGTTCAAGCTTGGTTAAGGAAATTACCCTAGAAGAGGAAAGATGATTGAGTTCTACAATCGCCACCTCGTGGCTTCTAATCTCTTTAACGGTTTCCAGTTTGACATCTTCTGCTGACTTATAGGAAGACAAAGACGACGAAAACAATGACGAAGCACCGCCGGCTACACCGCCAGGAGCGGCTGCCATCTAAACTTTTAATTTTTTTTTTTGTCAAAGCATCTAAACTCTAATTGATTGCGCTAAAATATTGATAAGTTCTGTAAGTGCTCTGTAAGAGAGTTATAGTGGCAAAGGATTTGGGCTCTTACGTAATTTGAGCCCAATTTCAGAACAAGAAGAACACATTTTGTTACCAATGTAGAGATCTTTTTCTTTATTTTTTTCTATTTTACCAAATCACAAATTTTATTGATAATTTTATTTTAACCTACGATTTCTTCCCGCGTGAATGTGAAGGTTTCTCCGCCACTGGGCCAGATTTAACCGTTTGATCGAATTTGAAAGATTAGATCTGGCTGAGCTGTTAAAGTGCAGTTTTTTAAAAAAAATATATACATTTTTTAATATGAAAAATTTGATTATGTCGTTGCTAAGCAACAACAGAACCCAGCCCTCGTCTATATGGTGCCAATTCATGTTTTCTGTATTCTCTTATTGATTTTTTCATTTTATTTTAATATTATGTAGTGATGATATAAATAATGAGAGTGTTAGAGAGATAACACTTGAGTTGAGATATCCTGTCGTATCTACGACTTCTATCCCTGATAATCTTATTTAAAAAATAAATACTTAAGATATCGAGTTCAATTATATTCAATGCGAATATTGTCTTTCCAGATAAAAATAATGAACTATAACTAAAAGCTGAAGCTATAATGAATTAGTAGAGAAGCTATAATGAATTAGTAGAAAAGTTGAAGCTAAAATCAATTAGAATCTGTAGAGAAGCTACTCATGCCAAAGCTGAAGCTATAATGAATTAGTTTCTTTGAATAGTCTCTCCTGTTTTGTAAGCATCTTGGATAAGTTTCCTTCGCATGTTCTTTCAGAGACTTCAAATAGTTGGTGGGTTGGCTTAATTTTCTAGGTTCTATGCATGCGCAACGGAAGTGACTTTCTCATGACATTCTGCTTTTAGGTTAAAGATTATAGTTTGATTTATGAATTTTTCTTTCAATCGAAAAGCTCATTTTCTAGCTAACTATTCAATTCCTCACGGTTGTTCTACAGCGTGGTTCCATAGCCCTCGTTCTCGGTTGTTTAACGAAATCTCTATGCCTCTAATTTACATATTTGTATTAATAGATAGTTTGCACAAGTTAAGTATGGTAGTCAGAATTTCCTAGCTACTGTTATTCTCACAATTTACCTCACTCTTTCATACCTTCTTTATTCTAATGTTTTTTCTTATAATTCACATGCAATTGAGTATATATATGTAAGTTACAACGTTAGATTTTTCAGTATCTCCAGATTGATTTCAACCAATCATGAACAACCGTTATGATAATCCATATTCAAGCATGTGTTTTGTTTATCAGTTATTTTTGCAGAAAATGATACTTTAGATATCAGGTGTCATCCGCTAAACCTGGAGAATAATTTTGGTATTGAAGAAGATACAAAATATTTACAAGTTAACATACTAACAAATAAAGAGATTGTTTTGAAAAAAAAAATTCATGAATTATAGACAAGTACTTTTGCTATCAGTGTTGTCTTGTAAGGTGATATATATTGTAAGTTTTTAATATACTTTGTTTTTAAATTCAATGATTCATTCATATGCATATGATATCTTGAGTTTTTAACTATGTATTTTTGGGTATTACACAAATTTGTATGGTTTTTCTTTTATTTTTATTTATCATAATGTTATAAATCACGTGCATCGTACATGTCAAGTGTCTAGTCTCATATCATATCATATCATACTATATCTAAAAGTTTGCATTTCTGAAAAATATTTATTGGACATGTTTGTCCAACTAAAATTTCAGCATACCACATTCATCCTCAATTATATTTATTTAATATCATAATTATTTCTCGTTAAGTTTTCATTAAGTAACGTTACCCTTTAAATCATTTTAAATACTAATATTAAATGCATAAACAGCTTATAATCTTCTCAAAACTAACTCTAATTTGTTTGTTTAAACTAATTTAAACAATACTATTTATTTTAAAACATATATAATATAGTATTTATAATTTATAATTATATTCAAAATCACATTTTGACATTTTTATGTGCAAACAACAAGAACGAAAATAATGTGACTTCTACAATTCTACTATATTTAAGAACTTAAATTAAACACAAATATGATATAAAACTTATAATTTATAATTACACTCAAAATCATATTTTAGGTGTACAGAAAAGAAGTGAAAAATTCAGAACAAACTGAGTTAGTCCAGTAAATGACAACAGATGACCAAGATCCTACAGCACTTGAGCTATTATGTGAAAGAAGTAACCTTTGAACACATCTCCACCATTCACNATTTTAGGTGTACAAAAATGAATACAATAAATCAAACTAATAAACATATTTAGTAACTTAATTTTCAAAAATAATATAATAAATATAATTCTCTATATCGTTACATACAGTCATTTTAATAGTTTTAATTAAAAAAATATAAAGCATACTATAGTAATATAACAATTGGGACATGCATATATAACACTTCTTCTACAATTAATATAATATAGTTAAGATCTTAAATTACACAATAATATAGTAAATTATAATAAATTACACAATCTCTCATAAAATGATCCTTGCAAATTTATTTTCACATTTCATTTCAACATTTCTAATTATTTCACTTCAAAAATTAATTTCAACTTTTTTTTACCTCTAACTATTTTCACCTAAGTACCCATTTTAGCCATTTTTAAGTATATTTAGTTAGAGACTTTTAGCCTTTAAGCCACATAATTTGTGATTGACTACATAAAAAGATCACCAATCTGCCATTTTATAAGGATTTTAACCCTCCTTATAATTTTAATGCATTATAAGAGTCATTTTTATGAAAGAGTATCAATAAATTACCATAATTAAAATTTATTTCATGTTTATTATGTTTTAATCTTAAATTAATTTATATTGAAAGGCAGATTGAGAATCATGAGACAAATTTATCCTACCTTTATTCCTTTTATTCTAATAATACTCATCACACACAAGTTTGTAATTGATTATCTTATGATGTCATGTCAACAATTTTATTTACTATTTAGACTATCAAAACATTTATTTTTAAAAAGAGACTATCAAAACTTATTAGAAATGAATGTAACTTACTAGTATTTGTTATAGCGGTGATTAATTGAGTTTTCATAAATAATAGAGTAATTCATTAATGTAAATCTTCAAAACAACAAGAATACGCAACCGTGTATAACTATCACTTATAATTCAATTTATACGTTTATCACAAAAATACTAAATTATGATATTATAAATATTAATTCACATTCATGTTTATGATTTTAAGGTTTAATCATTTTTTTTACATTAAGATATGTGTAGTCGAACTTAAAATCTTATCCATCTATAGAGGAGAAATGTGGTTAGCAATAAAATATATATATTGTCAAAAGGAAAATTCCATTAAAGAATAAAAGAGTTGCTAACAAAAGAAAAAGACCAACTGAAACTCAAAAACAACAAAGCAAGCCAGGCCTAAAAATTAAGCCGAGAATAAATAAAAGGGAGGAAAGATCCAGGATTTTCCCTTGGATTTTAGTCCCTGTTTAGCACAAAAATCAGCAAACCCATTTTCCTCCCGAGGGATATGGCATAGATTGAAATGCTCCCAATGCTCTGCAAGGAAGAGAATATCAGATATAATAGGTGAGATGCTGCTCCCATTCTGTTTGAATTTTCTGCTCTCCTCTACTAACAATAACGAATCGGAACGAATCTATAAACTCCCGGTACAAATGTGTATAGTTTCTTCCAGAGCCCACCTTAGAGTAATAACCTCCCCTAACAAAACCCATAAAACCGACTCACCTGGGTCCCAAAGCACTCAGCCAAGACCAGCTCTCTGCGCGCTATCCAACAAAGCTACATCCGTGTTCAGAACCCAGCATCCTTCGTTGTTCTCATGGGAGCTAGACTAGAATCCTGTTTAGTAACTGAAAAGCTTCTGTAAAAATCTCTTTAGTGCTGCTCAGTCTGCCGAATAGCCAAGGTAGAAATAAGATCAATGCCTTGGAAACACTTCTTATTTCTACATTTCCATTTTCTCCAAGTACCAAAAATAAGCCAAGACAAAATATAAATTTTGTGCTCACTCGAACCGCCAGATTTCTTAATATGCTTTAAGATGCCCTTCCATGTCTCCGAAAAATTATTGTCCATCAACGACTTGAAGTGTAACATAAGGAGGCTAAGGAACCAAAAAGCATCCGCAAAATTGCATTTGAAAAACAATGCATGGGCTCTTCTTCCTCCTTGTTGCACAAAGGACAACTATTCTCAATATGCATACCCTTCTTTACTAAATTGGATTTACAAGCAATATAATTATTTAAGCATCTCCAGATAAAGTCCTTCAACTTAGGGGGTATTTTAAGTCTCCAAAGGTCAGTCCAACCCTCACCGTTACAGCCCCGTCCACTGCCAACACCCACTGATTTCTTTCCTTACATCCCATCTTCCATGAGGTTAATAGCAATCTCATAACCCGCCCTAACAGAATAAAGGCCATTCTTACTATAATGCAACTCATACGATCCACACCTCCATATTTGCTGAACTGAACACCTTTAATAGCCTCAATATCAACTGGCAGAAAGTATCTATTTAGATTTATTACATCCCAGCCCAGACCATCATCAGAAAAACGCTCCCTAACGTAACATATATCATCCATTTTAGGAGAAACAATTTTAAATTTCTAGTGACGGGGAATTCAAGCATCCTTCCAAATATTTATCCGAACTACCATTACCCACAAACCACCTAAGCCCGTAAGAAATGAGTTTCCTCCCTTCTAAAAAGGCTTCTCCATCCCCAAGACGGACGAGATCCGATGGCAGCTTCCATAAACTTACAACTCCTAAAGTACTTACTCTTAAGAAATTTGAAAAGTAAAGTATTAGGATTAGAAATTTGCAAGAAGGGCTATGTTAATGGCGGATAAGTTCTCAAACCCTAACCCTCCTGATTTACTTTTAGTAAGCTTCTCCCATGACGCCTAATGAATACCTGATTTAAATGGTGAAGCATTCCACCAATAGCTTGCTAAATAAGAGCATATTTTCTTGCAAGTAGAAATGGGCATTTTGAAACGAGACATGGTGTAATTAGGGATAGAAAGAGCTACCGCTTTAATCAAAATTTCCCGACCCGCAGGCGAAAGAATCTATTTTGCCCATCCGAGATATTATGTAAAATCCTCTCCGTGATCTGATTAAAGATGGCCTTCTTTGAACCTCCAAAATCAAGATTGACCCCTAAGTATTTCTTTAGGGAGGTGGACAAAATCAGGACCGTCCGCAAGAGTCTTCTACAAATCTAGAGGCAGGTTTGAGCTAAAAACGATCAAACTTTTATGACTATTCACAATTTGGCCAGAAGCAGCACCATAAACCTTCAAAATATCAAAAATAGTACTAAGCTCATCAACCTTAGTTTTGCAGAAAAAAATAATGAATCGTCAGCGAAAAACAAGTATGAAATAGAGGGACCATTCTTAGAACATCTGAACCCCAATATACAATTATTATCAACAACCTTATACATTAACCGTGAAAGAACTTCGGCACAAATCAAAAAGAGAAAAGGCTAGAGAGAGTCGCCATGTCTTAATCCTCAGCTTGGCTCAAAGGTTTAGCTGCACTCTCCATTAACAATAACACTAAAAAAACAGAGGATATGCACTTAAAAATCCGACTACACAACTTGGCTGAAATACCCAGCCCATTCAACGCTTCAATTAGAAAACACCGTTTTATACGATCATAAACTTTAGCCATATCGGGACAGGATGTGGGTTGGAACGGGACGAGATGGGTTTTTCCTCCTTTTTATTGCATTTTTTGCCTTTTTTTTGGATTGTTATGGGCTGAATTTGATTTTTTTTATATTTTAGGTTGTTTTGAACTTTTTTTGAGATTTATTATAA
This sequence comes from Datisca glomerata, assembly GCA_003255025.1. Lineage (NCBI taxonomy): Eukaryota > Viridiplantae > Streptophyta > Magnoliopsida > Cucurbitales > Datiscaceae > Datisca > Datisca glomerata. Next base: position 1,122,912 of record QANY01013576.1, read on the forward strand.
ATGTTAGAAATCAATTACAGGTTAAAAATTAAAGTTGGAAAATGACTCATGTTCCATCCTATCCAGCACGGGACAAACTTTTTGCGTCTCATCCCATCTCGCACGGGATAAATTTAACGTCTCGTCTCGATTAAAACAAAAAAAACTCATCCCATCATGCTCGATTCTTGATTCGATATGATTTTTTAAAATGAGATGATTTTGTCAGAACGATTGCACACTACCATCAAGCAGAACATTGAGAGCATCTTCCAAGGAATGTCCAGTTGGATTGGACTTGAGAAGTGTTTTGAAAGTAGCTCAAAGACCATCTTTGTAAAGATTATGCAATATCATTTTTTAGTATCAAATATAAAAAGGTAAATTCATTTGAACCATCCTTCAAAAAACAACATTTGAACTATAATATTTGTCTTCTATCATTGATAAAATAAACAACCGTTAAAACAAATATTTTATCAACTTAATAAACTAAATTTAAATAGAATAATTGAACTATATTTATTTAATTTTATTAGTTAATTGAATTCGTTTTATTTATTTACAAAAAATGTGAGACTCAAATGTATTTTAACAATTCAAAAGTTTCTCCACAAGGAGACTCTTTCCAATACATATACATCGGAATTCCTTACTAAATACTGCATCAGAGTTCAGAGTTTCCTCCTCAAATACATATTTACACTATTTTTCCCACTTTCAAACATCTTACATGACAATTACACTCGATAACCCCCCACCAATCTTGCCAATTTGTGAACCAAACAAATCCCACCATATAATAATATGCCAACAAAAAGATGGTGAAAGAAGAGAAATCAGACCTTATATATATATAATGAACTGTCCAAGATCAAGATGGGATCACCATTCTCCCATTGCTTAGATTAAACTGAGTAACATGTACCTCTTGAGGAAGCAGATTATACTTAATGCCAAGATTTTCAAATATCCTTTTCAATTCCAGTAAAAGCTCCGATCTTCGTGCGTTCCTTTCCCCAAAGTTTTGATGGTTCATGGTGTGTTGAACACATAGACACATCCTCATCTTGTCCACATTCTCAATCTCCTTCACTATCACTGAGTGCTTTGGACTCCAATACTTTGATTTCCCCTCTATGTATCTTCATTATTTCCACAAACATAAAACAAAATTATTTTTAATTGAAATATAAAAGAAAATTAGTGCAGAGATAAGAAAAATGTATGCTTACGATTGTATAGACTTCTTGAGTGCAGTTATGTTGTCGATCGGAGTAGAGACGTCGATGATGAATTCAACAGTATCGGCCATGTCCGGGCTTCTTTTGAAGTTGCTGATAGGTTTCGTAAGAAGAACAGAGTTGGGATAGTATATTTTCTCATTGTCATATCTCAAGAATATTGTTGTCAAAATATTCATCTCTTCTACGATCATCTACGACAACGGAGACAAGATTATATCAATTAAATTACGATTCCACTTCCTTTCCTCCAATATTTCTTTCCATCTTATTTTTCACGATCTAAACATAGTCTAAATGAGCACCGTAAATTTTTAGTTGTCTTTAATTACCTGAATGCCATCGATGACGCAGCGATCACCGACGTCGAAAGGGTGCATCACGAACACAAAGATGATGGCCTCGAACATAGTTTTACAAGTGTTTTGGAACATGAAACCCACAAGCAGTAGCTGAGAAGTAACAACAAAGATTACCTTTGTTGTGGCTACACCCATTACTAAAAGGGATATAACTATTATGATTACAACCACGATTGCACTGGCCAATTTGTGAAGTTGCTGTACTGCAGTCTTTGTATCGTTCAGGGAATGAGCCAAAGCTTTACGCTCTATGTAAGCATGGACCTAAGATTTGCAATATCATTAGATAAACAGGCAAGTATATATAATCAACTACATGACTTTTAAGACTGCTCCAGCTTTTTCATCAGTGCTAATACGGTGCCAACATAGCTGAGATGTTTTGGTGTACTGACTAATTCTTGTCACCAATAACTTTATCAGAAAATTTTGTGAACTTAAGACGGGATTGGAAGCTACCATTGAAGAGTGGTGGAAGCATTGGACATAGAATGTTGATGCTTACCACCCAATTTCTAAAAGAAGATTTTGAAATCCTTCCAGTCTCAAGGGCTCCTTCAAATAGAGGATATATTGTATTAACCTCTTCGCTTTTCAGAAATCTCAGCAAATCCTCCTCTTCAATATATCTGCTCCATTGGAGAATCAGTGTCAAAAAAAATTTCGAAAAGAAATTATAGCATAAAGATTCAGACTGGATTTGATTTCAAGTGGTCATTTAAATCATCAGCAGAATAGGAACAATGTAATACTTAAGTCTTTAATGGCTGCTCTTTAACATCTTAATCACATGGTAAAATGAAGGAATTGGGAGAGTAGTCCAACTTGCAAGCACTCAATCTGTACTTCTCCATATCTATTTTTGGATATGAATCATGATCTGTTCCATCATTTTCTAGTCATAAGTCAACAGTACAAACAATTCTTCAGCACTAAGATAATAGATTAGATTTTAAATATTAGATTCTCAAATAAGGACAAGCAGTGTCATAGTGCAGAGAAAGACAGCAGAGCAAGCAGAGTCAGAGAGATGGTTGTCTCACAAGAAAAAGCTATAAAAACACATGATGGAATCAGGGAAAGTGCGGAAACGGTAATTGCTTATACAAAGACAAAGAATTTGCCCCAAAAGCTAAAAAAAAGGACATTGTAGTAGTGCTTCTTTGTGAATTTGGATCACATGCCCGCAGTTGGATGCGTCCTCCAGATTTAGGAGGCTCAAATCGAACCAAATAAAAAAGGTAAAAAAATAAAATTATTTTTCAATACATTTCTTGTTGGGTGCTACTGGATTTTCTCAACCCAAAAACTAGTTTAAGATGTGAGACTTTTTTTCATACTTGTAAACTAACAACCAGTCTCTTCCACTTGAGATAACCCCAACAATCTTCTCTCTCACACATCAGGTCTTGAGCCAGATAATCATCGACTCGTTCTACCCGATTCACCAATCATCAAGTCCTGAGTCGGATAATCGTCGACTCGTTTCACCTGGATCACCATACATCGGGTTATGAGTCGGGAAGCCAACGACTCACTTCACCGAATTCACCACACATCAGGTTACTGAATTGGAGGGCCAACAATTCATATCACCTGAATTGGGCTGGAGACTTGTTGGTTAAGCTGGACCCGACTCTGATACCAGAGTTGTATGTTGTTGGGCATTCTCAACTTCAAAAGCTAACTTGAAATGTGAGACTTTCCCTCACACTTATAAACTGACTATCAGTCGCTTCTACAACTTACGTGGGATAACCCCAACATTTCTGTATCATCTAACCGCTCAAATCTAGTTAGACAGTATAATCAAGTCGTTATGCTTATATAGTCGAACTTCCAAGGAGTCCAAGGAGAGAATCGTTTCCGTTTCTTATCCACTTGTATGTAAATGTAATGAATGCATATGCACTGAGCAGAAGTAGATATCTTCTAAATGCCAACTGGGGGTAATTCTACCGCACATATCAGTTCGGTACAAAGATTGTTTTTATGTACATTTCAACAACCCAAGTCAATTGAATGCCTAAACTTAGCAAGCAACGTTTTGGATAGCTTGAAAAGGAAAAAAAACATTTAAACTGTAAAGTAAAGGCTGCAACTTCCTCCATTCCATGCCAAAATTACGCCAACACGTCAAAGTTAAGGTACTCGCCAAAACATATTATAATTATTGTTGTATGAACATGAAAGATCGTCATAGCAAATGTAGACCATTAAAATCGATTTTGATGGCCCAGATTTATTTAACTCCGTTTTCCAGATAAGTAAATAAGAAGTTTTTTGAAATGGGTTTGTCTTCCGTTAGAAGTCCAACAGAAGGGGAGCGGTTCGGCCCTTTTAGACCATCCGATCAGATTTAAATAGTTTAGATCGGACAAAACTGTAATGGCATTTTTTTAGTTTTCTTTATTTTTTAATCATTTGATCTTGATTATCCAGGTCTATCTGAAGGATTCATGTTGAACTTTTTACATCTGTAGTTGCTTAAAAAAAGGGAAAATCATTAGAATATCATCTCAAATGTAAGGGTAGAGTCAAATTGTTTAGTTTTTTAATCACCCCATCTGAGCCATTCAAATTTATCTAGACAACCTAGATTTAACTTTTCATCTACAATTGCGATGCAACTGTGGGGAACCTTATCCAAGTTGTTCTGTTTTTGACTATTTAGCTGAGCAGAAGTAGACCAATAGAGAATCTTCTAAAATGTCAAATTTAAAAACATGACCCATTCTGTACATAAAAACAGAAAAGCATCTCTAGCCGGATTTTATACCGGTCACGTTTACTAAATATTTGAATTGAAGATTTAAATTTATGATTTTTATTAAAAAATTGGATTTAAGATCTATAATTTTATGCTTACCGTAAATTTAAATTATGTTAGATTAGATAATTTAGATTAGATAATTTTATTATAATGTCATTCAATTTATAAATTATTGATTTAAGTGATGACTTAAAATGATAGTTTTAGCTTTACACATTAAATCTAACAAATATTTGTATTTGGATTTTAGATCTTTCATTTTTGGCTAGATTAGAAATTCATAAAAACTTAAATTTCAAATTCAATAATATGGTAGATCCCACACAAACTTTTGAATATTCTTTTAATTCATCTAAATCCAACAAATAAACATAGACTTAACAATTAAACAGTAAAAAAATACGAAAAATAAGAAAAAAAAGTGTCAGACCATTTTTCTCAGCATTTGCCTTCCTTGAGTTGATATAGATTGTTGATATCTAAGCTCAATGGCCTAGATATCTCAAACTTTACCTTCTGTTAAGAAATATCAACCAAAACGAAAATCATCTAAAACATTACCTATTTTGTGAAAAAAAAATATGAGAGGATCTAAAGCCAAATTTTATACTAAAAAAAGATAAAAGAAAACAAATAACTTAGCAATTAAAGCATGCATTTGCATCCATAACTGTACCCCATTCTTGAAAGAATGGGTGTGAGTAAGAAAAAGACCTCCTCCTATTGAGGATCTAAACATGAAGGAATCTGTTCGTTTAATATAATCATCCATAAAATCGTAGCCCTTCCTGCTAGAACAGACGACTATAATCACTTTAGCTCTTGTAGTGAGCTGGATATAATTTTATTTTCTTTATTTTTCTCTTTTTCCTAATATATATTTAGGCCAAATTTTTTTACTCGGATCAATAGAAGGGTCTTCCGAATCAAATCATTGGATCAAATCAAGGATCGTAAGATCCTACTAAATGTTAATAACTATAATATTAAAAAAATTATGATCCTTAAAAAAATAAATTAACTATTTCTAACTAAAATTAAACAAAAATAAGTTTTATTCTACTTTATAAAAGACTGAAGTATATAACATCTTGAAATAATCAACTCAAGCTTAATCTCAAGCATATAATTTTTTAAGTTCCTCAAAATAATTCCTCACTCAAGCATTTTAATGAGTAAAGTAAAAGAGACAATTCAAATTTAATTTCTTTAGTTTCTCAAAATTAAAATTATAAAATTAAATTTTCATACAATTTTTTCTCCCAAAATCACTTTACTCTTAATATCATAAACAAACAAATAAAAGTTTACAAATTCAAAGATTTGTGTGAGAAAGTACGAGTCAAAGCCTACAAAATATTACAAAGATTTAATAATTTTGATTTATGACAACTTATTAACTAGGAGATGGACTTCAATTTCACCAAATTAGACTTAGAGAGGCTTAGGAGGTGGGCTTCAACAACCAACCCTTTGACAAAATAAAAAAAATGCCCAAATTAAGAGATTATGATTATAATTTTATACTCGATCTAAATCACTTTATGATCATGGGATCGTGATTTTGACAACTTTGACCATCCATTCTAACAAACGGTTCATATATAATAGGTTCCTCTCTTATTCATAATCCTGATATGTGAAAGTGATAGGTCAACAACACACCAAAGCAGCCCATGACAGGTGGAGGTCCACAAAAGACTCAAAAAATAAGAAACGCAATAATGAAACAGCGAATAAAATAATGCATATACAGACAGCACACCATGTGTTAAATAAACAAAAGACAGCATATCCATTATCAATTGTCTGCATCTGCAAATTGCAAAAGATAATTTCAGGTGTCCTCTCAGTCTCAAGTCCTTTGAAAATATAGCAGGACTATTGCAGCCTCAAAGTTTGCCATTAATAATCCCACACGTCAACAAAAATTACATCCTCGGCTCTCCTTAGCGTGTATGTTGTGCGTGTGTGTACTCTGAAATTCCTGTTAAAAAAACACTTGAACCAGTGTGTGTTTGTCGATGTTTTTGTTAGGGTGTGTATTGTAAGACTTGTCTATGTTAGGGTGTCTATTGTAAGACTTGTCTAACTCTCCTTAGTGTTTATGTTGTGCATGTGTGAGTGTACTCTGAAGCTCCTGTTCAAAAAATAATAATAATAATAATCTCTCACAATTCATCTAAATTTTTTTACGCTACTATAACAATAACAGATACCGGCAGAAACGAAATGAAGGTACAGGAAGGAGACAAAAAATTCAAAAAAAAACCAAAACAAAATTTCTCTTCATTCTTTATTTCTTTCTCTATAATAATTAACTAATATAAATCCAAAAAAAAGTTCCATAATTTATATACTGACGAGCAATTAAGCAAAATAAATTATTTTATATTTGATTTGGGCTTCCAACTTGAAATAATTTTCCCTTAATTCATACGACTACGAGGTTGGTAGGGAGCCTATATTAGGCATCAATAGCTTTTTATGTGTATGGTCCAATCCTTGATGACTTGTGATAAGTATTGCGTGCTTTAGGTGGTGATGGTTTTTTTCATGAAATTAAATGCACAAAAGCAATGGTTATGTTTAGTAAATAAAATGTAACGTCTCAAAGTAAAGTAATAAGACTATCATGGCAATGATTATTGACTTAGAAGGAAAATGTATATGTGGTATATGATTGTTGAAAATGAAATGACGTCTTTTCACTAAAAGTGCCATTGGATCCATTAGCTTTTGCTCTTTCTTTTTCTTTTAAAATTCACCTATTTCAATCCAACTCTCGAAAGAAAATATTGGACACAGGATGTAAATGGCTAAAGAGTGGTTTTACTGGATTGGGATCCGGTAGAACAGGAACGGTTTTTGTTTAATCTGAATCGCCTCTTACGAAAAATGGATTAACTCAGATATATCTAACAAAAAGATAAAAATGAAAAAACAAAAAAAAATATCTTTTTAGCCAGCGTTTGTGTTTGTCGAGGTGAATCTAGCTGTCATCACAGCATGAACGGCTAGGATATATGATACAGATCCCCTCCGACTGTGTTCTCAACAGTAGAGGATTTATTTACGATTTTACTTAGATTGATATTTTTAAGACATTGATGCAATTGATTTGAGTGCTGACCAATATATTATTAACAACATCCGATGGCGTTTCATCAGCTTAAAAAAGTACAAAAAAATTAAGGATAAGGATATGCTCATATGATTAACAAAGGTCGAATAAATTTTATGATTTTTCCTGTGGAAGTTACAGATTCTAATAGAAATTGAAATAATATTACTTGAATCTAAAATATTTAGGAATCATTTCATACGAGTTAAATAAAAATGTTGAAAAAATTAAATGAATGAGTAAGTTTAAATAGTAAAATCAGATGATAAGATTTTGATATGAATATGTTTAGTGCATATGATTAAGTTGAAAAGTTAGTGAGAAAGTGAGATTATCTTGTTTGATATAATTGAGGTGGACAAAATTATTGAAAAAATTGTATAAAGAATATAAGAATAATTAAATTATTGATCATATATATATATATAATGGTTATTTATAAACTCTAATCAAATGAAATATTGTATATATTTTATTATATACATTAAAAAATTAATTATTTTATTAACACCTCTAATAAAATGAAATTCGTTACGTTTCTTTTACCGCGTCTAAAGGAGAAACGTAAAAAAAAAATAATGATGATGATGTTTTTATGGGAATGTTAGAAAAAAAAGTTATTTTGAAAAATAAGGAGAAATGCAAAAAAATAATAATGAAATTTGTTATTTTGAAAAGTGAATTGAGAAAGTTATTTGATAAAGTAGATTTTTGTGAGAAGATGATAGAGAAAATAACGTGACATTATTATTTAACCATATTAAATAACTTTATCATATCAAATAAAAATATTAAAAACAAACATGAGAAAATGTTTAAAAATAAATTTATCATATACTTTATCACGAATATAACTCAAAATAAACTACTATTAACATATTGCGGTATACTGGTTGAGCTGTTAGAAGGTAAATAAGAGTATGTTATATTAATAAAGTGTAAATATAATAGTTTCATGGAAAAAAAGTAATAATAAAAATACAAAAATAATTTTACAATAATCTGTCTTACATTTTGTCTTAATTATACGTGTGCCATCTATTTTATTTTAGCTTAATTACAAGGAAAATGCAATTTAATTGTAGCTAAAACAAGTCTATAGTAATTATCAAAACAAGCTAAATTAATTAATGTTATGTAATTTATGCTATTGTATTTTCATCACAAAAGATTAATTACTTAAAAATGGAATCCATCAATTTGCATGTAAAGAGAAATTAAATCATTAGAGAAAAATCAATACAAGAAAAAAATACAGAGAGAAACTTACTTGGCACTAGGCTTAGCAACATTCTTGAATATCCTTTGAGCACAGTTCTTCGCCTCCCACTCACTGTTAATCACCGACTCCGCTTCACCGAAATCGTCCACCGTCCTCGAAATCGTCGACAAACCCGAAGATCTCACGTAGCTCACTAGCCTCTTCACACTCCACGCGGACGCCTTCCCCTCCATGCTCAGCTTCCTCAACCTCTCCATGTCAATCCTCCTCGTCTTCGACCTCGGCAACTGGTACGGCGTCCCTTCCCTTAACCTCGCTGGCAGCGATTTCGATGCCTGAAAACGCTTACGCGGAAGTTCCCTCTCATCCTCGTCCAAAGGCGGTCCGGAGAGAGACTCCAAAACGTAGTGGTGAAATACGCTTTCCTTCATCCGGTCGAAGAAGGTCGTCACGTGGAAGGACGAGGCCAGGACCTTGACGAGCACGATTTTCAATAACCAGATGGTGGCCCCAATTAGCACGGCGATTAGGGCACGGAACACCCTTCTGAGGACCCTGTCGTGCTTTTGGAAATCGGGGAACATTATTATCCACGACAATAGTACTAGCCCTAACCAGGCGCAGTTTCGGAAGCTCTTGCGCAGGCCGTAGACGAAGTAGAGCACTCGTTCTCTGAGCATGAAGTTGCGTTCGATGACAAATACAAGAATGGCGACTAACCATCCGGAGACGAGGCGACCACAGAAGATTACCATGACCATCAAGCACCACTTCCAGATCTCTAAGCTCCAGAGGTAATCGGATTTGAGGGAGTCTAGAGTGAGGGAGCAGATTAAGCAAGTCATTATAATAAGAAAAAATACCCATTCAATCAACACTCTCTTGTTGATTTTTCTTTTCCTCTTCTTCCGGTGCTTGCCTTTGGTTTTATCTTCTCCTCCCCCTTCTTCTTCTTCTTCTTCGTCATTGTCGTCCCAGTCGTCGTCATCATCATCATCGGAGGAGGAAGGGTTTGGTGGGTGGGTGTTGAGGGGTTGGAGTTCTTCTGTTTCAACGATGGTTTTGGGAGGGCAGAGGGGATAGTTAGACTCCTCAAATCGGGACCGGGGTTTGGAGAAGTTGAGACGACGGAGAGATTTGGTTCTGGTTGGAGGTTCTTTGTTGGGTTCTAGTGCTTCTGGGGACTGTTTGAGTTTTGTGGAGTTTGGCAGCTGCTCGATGTTGAGCACCAGGTGATCAGGGTTTGTTTTTCGGTAGTCTTGTTCCATTACTGATCTACAGTCTCAAGAAGCTCAAGACTGAACCACCAGTATACAACTGACATATATACACTTTGTGATTGTGGTGTATATGAAAATTTTTAGCGCTAAAACTCACTATTTCTTCTTCTAATATAACCTCATATATTATTTAATAATTTGAGCAGAGTAGAGATAATAAATATGCAATATGCTCTTCTAACTTAAATTTTTTTTAAAATGATTAAGTAATTCATCAAATTTTAAGTAATCTTATAATTATTTATAAGTTAGTGTGTTATGACTCATTAAATTGATTGGATAAATTAGTCTATTAATGACTGTCACATCACTTGATCATTTAAAATTTAATCAATTAATTGTTTCGTGTAAAATTATTTAAAATAATAATATGCTCTTGTAATTAAAAAAGAGACAAATAATATGAATAATTTTATAGTTTTCGTCGGATCCAGAGAATCTGTCCTTAGGCTTCTAACGGTAAAGACGTAGTTGGATCTAGTTCGTACAACTAGATTTGAACGAATCAGACCTGTTAATGAAAAAGTAAAAAATGAAAAATTAATATTTTAATATAAAAGTAGTTGGGTCAGATCTGACCCAACTTCACCCTATGTCGTTACAACAGCAGGAGGTCCCCTTCTGTTTTTTACATCTCAATCATAGTAGTCAATTCCGTTTCGATGTCCGTTTCAATTTTCTGAAAAAAAATAAAACGATTTCACGCTGTTTCGGAAAAAAATTCTGATCATCTAAAATAATGTTACAAAATTTATTATATATAATATAACTAAATAAATTGAATCAATAGATTATATTATGTAAATAATACTTAATTACCGTTACAATTCAACAAAATATCATATTAATGACATTAATTCAACAAAAATATCATTATCATCACGAAACACACAAATGTTTAAAATCCTCATGATTTGCGTCACAAGCTTGAGTTTCATCATCATCATCATCATTATTCTCTACACATGCTTGAGTTTCATCATCATCATTCTCATTTATTTTGCATTTCTCATGGTCGATTATTTTTTCAAGTTCAACTTCTACATTGATATCTACTTCATCAGGATTTGATTGCTCGACAATTTTCCATTCGCCGATTTCTTCATATGCATTGGTTCTTCACTTACTCATCATCCAATATATCAATATCCTCTAGATTTATAGGGTCAGAAGAACTCTCATTTACTTGTGAGAGTGATTAAGTAAAATTAACATATATAGTTATGATCATTGATATATAATATGACAATCGAATTAAATTTTTAAATTAAATACTTTTACCTTTCTCAGATGAATTACTTTTTCCTTCTCGGGCTCCACCTCCACTCATTGTAAACAAAATATTACGTTTAATTTAATACTTATGAATAAATCTAACCGTCAAAACTAAAAAACATAGAAGCACGTATTCTCAATTCCATTACAAAGAGAAGAATCAATAAAGACACAGAAATTTCAGAATAGAACAGAACCAACGTTTTCAGAACAAGTAACAGAACCAAGCTTCAAAAACATAACATTTCAGAGTAACAGAACAGAACCACCATTCCATAAACCCACGAAAAAGCTCAGAACCAACATTCTCCATATAGAAACCCACAAAGAAGCTTAGAACCAAGAATCCCAACAATGAAATCAAATATCCACAAAATATGCAAACTCTGTCAAAATAGGCAAACCAGAAAACTATAATAATCGTACTCAAAGAACAACAATTGAAAACTATAATACTCATACACAATGAAACCAAGAAATGGTTCTGTACAAAGGTCCAAAGAAACCCAACAAAATTGAAAATTTCAGTTCGCATGAAGCAACAGATCAGAAGAAACCCCACAAAATTTCAGAAGAATGGAAGAGAAAACAATTCATCTGAAATTCTACGGACTCTTACCTCAAGAATGAAACTCAGTTCGCACTTCGAGATTCGTTTCTTCTTCTCCCTTCTCCTTTCGCTTCTTCTCCTTTCTCCTCTAGGGCAGTCTCTGACTCTCTACTCTTTAAGCTCTCAGTCTCAGCTCTATCAAATCGACAGTGTCGATTGTTGAAAAGAAAGAAGGACAAAGGAGAGAAGCTGGCTGTAGGGTTTTGGGCTGGAGGGAGAATGTGGTTCTGGCCTTCTGGGGCATTCTTTTGCTTCGCCCATTCGGACGAAACACACCGAAAACCCAGCCGAAAAAAACAACCCCGTCGTTCCGGTTCTGGCCGGAACGGAATGGGAATGTCAACTTTGATCTCAATGGTACATTTATTTTCGCAGAATAAAAAGTTACTCTTTTGTTTTATGAACAGTTAGATTTGATCCAACCCATCAAGAATAAATTGAATTACTAATTTAATTTGAGTATAGATTACACGTACCATATAGATGATCAAGTGCCGCCAAAATCTAGTTGTATTTTTAGAATAATTATATATATATATATATATATATATATATATATATATATTAATTAAATTTTAAATAATTAAATGATGTGTTAATTATTTATATGTTAATATTTAAAAATATTTTATTAAATGAAAAACATCAATTTATAAATAATTGACGTATCATTTATTCATTTAAAATTAATCAATTAAGTGATCAATAATGAAGAAGTAATTTTTGACCTATGTACGTGTGGGTTGAAGATGTACGTACGGGTTGAAGATGGGGGCGATTCTCATTGATCACGTGTTTTTTTTAATTTAACACCAACACAGTAAATTAGTGCATTCTCTCTCTTTATTTTTCAATGCACATATCAATCAATCTAATCATATCTTTTATTTATTATTCTCTCTTATTCAACGAAACTCATTGTTTTTATTATTCTTCTTCTTTTTTAGGGAGACTCATTATTCTTCTTTAGCGAGACTCATTTTTCTTCTTTTTCAGCGAAACACATTATTATTTTTCTTCTTCTTCAGCAAGACAAGCTCATTCTCCTATATTTTTTTACCCAAAAAATATCTCGAGTAATTACTCGATTGCTTACTGGCAAAATAAATACAACTACTTGAAGGGTTCGAGTAGTCATAAACAACTACTTAAACCCTTCAAGTAGTCGTCTGGTGTTTGGGTTGACTAAAAAAATAACTACTTGAAGGATTCAAGTAGTCATAAAAAATACTCGAACCCTTTAAGTACTCAACGTTCTCATTCTACTATTTTTTATGCAAAAAGGGTTCGAGCAATTGCTTAATTGCTTACTAATAGAATAAAAATAACTATTTAAATGGTAGTAGCCATAAATAACTATTTGAACCCTTCAATTAGTCATACAATGTTTGAGTTGTTGACAAGAAAAAAATTACTTAAAGCGTTCAAGTAGTCATAAACAATTATTTAAATACTTGAAGTAGTCACCTGATATATGGGTTACCGACTGACAAAAAAAAAGCTATTTGAAAGATTAAAGTAGTCACCTTCAAGAATAGATTATTTCATTGATTTGATATGTGTATTAGGAATGAAAGAGATATGATGAGGGATGAGAGAGATAGTAAATGATTAATTTCATTTGATAGGTCAGAAGTATGATATTCTAATATTTGAAAAAATTATATAATTTTCTTTACTAAATTTGAAAGTGCTATAATTTTTCAAATAACCCATAAAATAATGATGATAGGTCACCAATTCAACGAATAACATGTAAAATTATATTATGATCTAAATTCTGAGTGATTTAAATCTGATGATTACCACTCTACTTTGACAGACAAGATCATGATTAATTCACATCTTAAGCCACTGTACCAACAAACCCTTCTTTTTCATTTTTCCTCTAATAGGAATAAACAAACAGCATGCAACTTTGTCTTAATGGCACATGAACTTCAATTAATTTTTTGGGCATTTAGTTGGGTTGTGGTCATGATAAAAATATATAATAAATTTATTTTTTAATATTTTTTAATATTTATTTCAAATATTTTTATTTGGCATGATAAAATTATTTGATATGGTTAAATAATAATCTCACATTAATTTCTCTACCACTTTCCTCAAAAATCTATTTCACTAAATAACTTACACAATTTATTTATCCATCTTACAATACATCTACATACTATTCAAAATAATTTTACTTTCCAAAATCTCCATAAAAATACTGTTATTTATTTCAATTCTTCTAACTCGATTTTAATATTTTATTAAATTCAATATCAAAATCTCACAAAGTGTCATAAAATATTTCGATCCTGAAATATCATGAGATCATGTTCCAATTCTACTAGAATCCCATCAGATCTCAAGTCTCAAAAAGCTCCGAGACTGAATCACCAGTATACAACTGATGTGTATTGTGGTTGTGGTGTAGGTGAAAAATTTCCGTGCTAAAACTCGCTATTTCTACTTCTAATATGACCTTATATTTTATATAATAATTTGAGTAGAGTAGAGATAATAAATATGCTATTGTTATTTAGAAAAATAATAAAATAATGTTAGAGTAATCAAGTAATAGATAAAGTTATAAGTGATTAATTGGTGTGGTAACAATTTCTAAGTTGGTGTTTTATGACTCGTTAAAATGATTTGATAAATTAATTTTTCATTGACTATCATATCAATTAATAATTTAAAACTTAAGTAAATATTTGTTCTGTTTAGAATTATTTAAAATAATAATATGCTCTTGTAATTAAAAAGGAGACAAATAATATGAATACTTTTATAATTTTCTGCTTCTCAATATTACTATTATTTTCACAGAACAAAAAGTTAGTTTTCTATTTTTTTGCAATGATAATGTCCAAATAAACTTCCACATGCCTTAGTACCTTAACTTCAGAAGATAGTTCTATCTACGTGAACAGTCATATCTGCTCTAATCAATATAGAACAAATTGAATTACTAATTTTTTTATTCTGTATAGATCAGGCGTACCATATGGATGATCAAGTGTTTATCACATCTTGTTGTTTTTAAGAATAATTATATATTTTTTAAATAATTAATCAAATTTTAAGTTATTAAATGATGTATCAATTATCTATACATTAATGTTTAAAAATATTTTAATGAATATAAAAATATGATTTTATAAATAATGTTAATTATTTTATTAGTGTAAAATTTATTATTATTATCAAAATCCGATTCACAACCATACATGGTT